>OX101785.1:20286525-20351603 GCA_944452715.1 Ophion slaviceki | reverse complement strand
GTTTATACTTTCAAGAATATCATTATTATTTATGATATTTATATCAATATCATTTTATCTTGCAAAAATCGATAGTTAAATCTTAAAACGCGTTTTTCTCGAAATGAGATTTTTCAAATTTGCTGACATTGTAACTCAAATCGCAATTATCCGATTGATTTGAAATTGGAACTGAGTGCTCTTGAATTTATTTACTCTACAATGACGTAGGATATTTTTGATTGGATAAAAATTGACGATTTGACATTGAAAAAAACGACCATTTTATAGGCAAGAAAACAGACTTTTTTCATAACTACGCCATTTTGTTAGATTTTGATATTTTTCGAAAATCCTACGTTATTGTACAGGAAATACCTTCCAGTTTAACGACATTTTCCCTTTTTCGGTTTGACCTACTCAATCGGCCGGAATCATGTCAGCAGTGGAGGAACTTTTTTTTTGGCGCCTCCGAAGGCAGCGCGTAAGTCACTTGGATCTCAATATTTTTCTATGAAAAAATTATGTAATATATAAGGAGTACAACTTTGCAGTGACCGTTTTTTTCAAAAGTTTAAGGCTTTATTATAAAAAAGTGGCTACATATTTTTTAATCAAAGTACTGCCCGTCGCTAGCTACGACCTCGGCCCATCTTTCAGGTAGCATTCGAATCCCGCGTCGATAAAAGTCTTGGTCCTTGGAGGCAATCCAGGAATCGACCCAATTTTTGACTTCTTCGTAAGTACCGAAGTGCTGGTCAGCCAAATCGTGTGCCATTGACCGGAACAAGTGATAGTCGGAAAGGGCAATGTCTGGAGAGTACGGCGGGTGGAATAAAACCTCCCATTTCAGCGTTTCCAAGTACTTTTTCACGACATTTGCAACATGGGGTCGGGCATTGTCATGCTGCAGTATCACCTTGAGTCTTTCGTTGAATTGTAGCCGTTTCTCTTTGAGTGCCTTACTCAAGCGCATCAACTGACGTCGGTAGAGTTCCCCTGTGATGGTTTCGGATGGTTTGAGCAGCTCATAGTAGACAACGCCCAGCTGGTCCCACCAGATACACAGCATCACTTTGGATCCGTGAATATTCGGTTTGGGCGTTGATGACGGAATGTGACCAGGCAGTCCCCATGATTTTCGGCGTATAGAATCCTCCCCGTAAGCATCTACAAGCAAACGGTGGGCCTCAGCCGCAGATTTCTTGATGTTGAAGAAGTAAATCATAACCTCCCGCAAATGCTGAGAATTCGGTTCGTAGGTTGCCATGTTTGAGTGCCTATAACTTTATAATGCATACACGTCTCCGTTAGCTTTATTAAATTTTTTACATTGGCAGAGCCTCTAGTTTAAAATGCCACTTTTTTTATTGAGCTAGGGCCACTACTTCGGCCGCAGTGGCTCTCTAAGGAAAACGGTCACTGCAAAGTTGTACTCCTAATAGGTCAAATATAGGCAAATATATTCTTAATTTTCTGAAACATATAATTAAGTACTTTTCTCCCAAAAAATTCCCGAAAATCACCCAAATTTCCAGCGTTCACACTGGTATAGCCTCTTTATAGTTACGTAAACATTACGACTTCTTTTCATGGATTTTGTTTGCTCGAGTTTCAATTCGTCCCCACGTTGTTAAAAAAATGATAAAAAAAATCGTCGATCATCAACGACTCGTATTTATTGTTAATTTGAATAACGCCTGTGTTTTTTAAATTTCGGATGAACCGTTTAAGCTGGAGAGTGTCCACCGCCGAACGTCGCGTGAAAAATTTCATCATCTGCCAGCGGCCATGTTTTTGCTGCTTTTCTGTATTTTTTGGTGACTTGTTTAGGCTCTCAATATATGTACCTTTGTGCTTAAAAAAACGTCTCTTTTTCACCAACCGTTGGCCAGAAGAAAAATTCGGAATTTGGCAATTTTTTTCGGTCCTCTAGGTAGATGTAGCCCCTCAACAGACGCGTAAGAATCGAGCGTTTAAACACGTGTGACAGATGATGTTGATACCATAGTCGATACGATTTGAAAAAATATACTTGATCGAACCAGCGTAAAAATTGAGGCGAATATTGCGAATCCTTGCGAGCCACAAAACATAAATAATGCGGTAGAAGCATAATGAGTGTAATTTACGAGCTGAACTCGGTGTTTAATGGACTCATCCATCTGGCCTGCTTGGCTCGTGTATGCGCAGAGATGTCGGAATTATACCCGTGCGTGTGTATACGACACCCCGGGGGAAAGCGAGGAAGTAATTTAAGCGTCAACACCCCAAAATTGTGAGTGAATGACTCCGAGACATATGTAAGGCACGTATATATCGCCCCGGGAAACATACGTGAAGGTATAGAAAGAAGCGTAGAGGAGACGCAATGGCTCTAAAAACAATTGACCTGCAGCTTCGAAGCGCACATATGGGGCGTTTAAGGGAATCTACCAATCTAGAGTCTGGAAATAAAGTGAATTCCGACAATTTTTTTATGGATGCCCAATTGATAGAATTAAAATTACGCTTAGTGGCCTTTTTTGTTAGATATCTTCAAGTATCTTTGCGATTTTTTTCACGAGATTTCGTCACAAAATAGCGGCACTGAAGGTGGATAAAGCGAGTCACCTTTATCTGATAGTGTCCTAAGGCCGGCAACGTTACATCGCCATTTATTGCCCGAGTGACTTAAAATTCGATTTTAACCTCTTAAGGGGTTACCCCCACTTGTAGCGCAAAAAAAAGGCCTTTTTCATAATTTTTTTTAAAGAAAACTATAAAACTTTTTTAATCGATCAATATACCATCTTAAAGGACACATCTTGAAGAACTTTCAGTAATTTTTTTATTGAAAAATATTACATTGTTTAGTGGCAAATGGCCGTCAATGAAATAATGTTTTTATATACACGGTTTGCGGTAACCAACATTGCGGCGAAGTGGATCATCTGGAAAAAAAATGCGGATGGATTTAGTCAAATTTAAGTATAAACTAGTCTTTGATTGAAGGATTTTAAAAAATATTCATTTTTCACAAAATGGCGGACAGTCAAAGTTAATGGTTCGATTTTAACGAAAAAAACGGCCGTTTTTGGCTATACAACGGCCATTTTTTTTTCGAAAAAAGAAATCGAACGATTAAAGACTACATTTTTATGTATTAAATAAGCCTGCAAAATTTCAAGAAGATCGGTTCATTAGTGTTCGAGTAATCTTGGTCACCGACTTCAGAAATGCCATTTTGAGAAAAACGCGTTTAAAATTTAAATTTCAGTTTACACGAAGAAAATATTTTTTTTTGTATACTTACATAGAGTCATCTATTCCGGGCCCATACTTCTGTATGGGCCCGGATACTTATACTTCAAAAAAATGCAATAAAAAAAAATCGATTTTTTCAAAATCGCAAGTGGGGGTAACTCCTTAACAACACTTTACACAGAAGTACTCAGGGGATTTTTGATAAGTTGTAAACTGTTTGAGAAAACAATTATTTTTGGCGATTTTTTTTACCGAAAACAATTTTCATTCAAGTATGGGTAAATATTGAGGAGTGAGGCTCCGGCTAGAATCAGGTTAATTTCTGGATATTTTTTGGGTTTGTACAACTCAAACAAACCCAAACAAAAATTAGCCTGATTCTAACAGGAGCCCCGCTTCCGAATATTTACCCAAACAAGCACAATTTTATTAAAAATGTATATTTTTCGATTTCTGTACGTGCTTCAAAGGCAGATCTTATCTAAAACTTACTCTCAACTTAACTTATCTCTTTTATTACAAAATCTTGTAAACAAATTTATAAACATTCTATTTGATTCTATTCCATTTCATTCTATTCCATTCAATGGCGTAGAATAAACGCCATTGAATGGAATTTCCATTCCATCACCTGGTTATCCATAAAAAATTGTCAAAATTCATCTTTTTCCGTGCTCTAGACTGGTAGACTCTCTTAATGTTCACTGCATTCATTTTCGGCGACGTATTCTTTTCCTCAGATGCTTCATTCACGAAAAATTGCAGCAAAAAAAAATGAGGAGAAAATGGACTTAGTGATCCCATTTTTGAGACCTCCTCTTTTGGTACTTGCGTTACCAAAATGACTGGGGAAAAAATGGTGTTCGCCAAATGTATTCGCACTACAGCTGGAACAGCCCATACATGTACGTATAAACGTGCACTTGTAAGTCAAAATCGGATGTGGTAATCGTATATGCCTAGGACCATAGGAACAGATGCGCAATTGCACATTTGATTTGGCCAATTGGCCGCGACGGGTGGTCCCCTACTCTTGCCTATAGGGGTTAAAGTCACCCTCTATCTCCGGGACTACGACGACCCGCGAGGTCAACCGCATCGTAACCTACGATCGTACAGCGCGGACTGCCTAGTCCATCTTAATAGTGGCTGGCAATTCGGCTGGTGACAAGCCAATAGCCAGTCTGACTCCGTTTCAACGTCATGGTTCTAATATCCATCGGTTTAGTAATTGCCGACGAACTCTCGTGGCAATTCTTTCGAAAGGCGTGAAAAGCTATCATTGTTTCGAGAATGACGTTCAACTAAAATAACAGAAATCGTGGCAGTCTAAACGTAACCTCGATTGCCACCACCTGACATTCAAAGAACGAAACTGAAATATCTGCAATCTGAGTAATTTATAGACTATATTCATCTATCGGAGAAAAGTATTCGTTCACGAGCAATTTTATTGTCGTCGAGTGACAAATTTAATACGAATAATACGAATTTTGAGTTAGGGAGTTCCCAGAGACTACCACATCCTCATAGGGATTTGATAGGGACGTCGCACGTAGGGAGTCCTCTTTGGAATCCAAGTGGATTCCGCGCTACTTCCCGATTGACGACGTTCAAAAATCTTTTACTTGAAATTCTCAACCAGAATTTGTTGGACCTCCAAAAAAAAAGTCCTTTTGCGATCCCGTGCACAAATTTGTTGGGAAGTCCAAAGATGCACCCACATCTCTATAGAGATTTGTTAGGTACACCGCACACAAGGCCTCATTGGGATCCAATTGGATTCTGCACTGAGCCCGGATGAACGCCGTTTGAGAATTCTTACCACGTTTGAATAAAAAATGTGAGAAAAGTCACGAGAAAAAACTCGATACGTTGAAACATAACCTGTACTCTTCGTGAGCTTGCACGTGTGGTGATATTATGTAAAAGTGCAGTAAAACGAATAACAAACGATAATTACAGTGGATCTTCAGTGATTTGATTCAAAACGATTTTTGGGATATACTTTTTAAAGCGATTTATACTTTTTTAAGCATCTACTCATGTTGTATATGTTGTAATCCCCCGAAAAAAACTTCAAGAGAACTAACCGAGAAAAAATGCGGTGTGCTCTGGGATTCGAACCCGGGACCTTTCGATTGCCGGTCGACTGCTCCGACCACTGAGCTACGCCAGCCCGCTTACCTCACCTTTCTCGAAAAGTCTCGATATTCGTAACGCAACGTTACAATGTACATATTTTGCTCAGAAAATTCAACGTACAGAATGCAATGGGATCCATCAAGAATGGTATCAGATTCTGTTCGATAATATGAGAATCTTTTAGGACTTAAATTGGATTCGTATATTGGATTCCAAAGGGGATTCTCGATTAGAATCCAATGTACGAGCGGAACGTCGTAGTGTAGGGATCCAATGCGATGACCCATTGGATTCCTATCAGGAAGTAGGAACAAGAGAACCCAATCAGACACCTACGACAATGTCTGCGCGGGTCTTCGTACTTCAATTTTTTCCGTGCTTCGCGAAGACGACATTAAGAAACTTCATTCTCCACTTTCTCCGACGTTACGTTTCAATGGTTGAAATCGGTCCTTGAACTAGTTATGTACCCCCCCATTACTACGGAATCTTCGAACCAGTGTCTAATCCGGACTCGCGCAAAATGTTCCAAGCCCATGGGCTATATCTCATTGGAGTTGGCACGGCAAGCCATCGCGAGAACATTAGTGGCTCGAGTCAAAGTGGGGGAACGTTGGATATCGCGAATTATCGATGATTACGCGCTTCATTGAAGCCCGATGTTCTCCAGTTGCATAAGGTACTATCTCCCCAGCCCTTTCTCTCGCCGGGTCTCTCTCGTGGAACCGTACGGATATTATTCGAGACGTTCATACAACCTCATACGCATCGAACATTGGTCCCTGTTCGATCGTCTAATTTGCGCAAATTACGAGAGGGCTCGATGGTACGAGAAATTCCAAATCTATATATGAACTCAGGCTATTTTGAACTCGTTACATCTACGTAACGTTGACTATCAGCACATCCGACTTTGACAACTTTTAAAACAAGTCGTTTATTTCGGTAAGCAGATGGTGCTCGAAGTGGTCTTCATATACAAACGAACTCATCTTCACCTAAATGCGATTTTGAAGACATAGGCGTTTACACATCGTCGAGTATGGGGACAATCGGCTCCTATAGTGGCAGTCGTCGAAGTCCCTCTTCAAAATTACTTCTCCCACTCCACATACACATGGTATTCACACATAATGCACGAAATCGCCACAGAGGAAGGCAGAAACGCGTTCACCGAATATCGCACTGGCGAACTAAGATCTAATAAAGCGACAAATCAGCTTAACTGCGTCGTTGAATTCGAGGGCTCATAACACACGCGGTAACGAGCAAGTTCAGCTCCATTCCTACAAATAGTCCATGCACATATATACATATATATATATATATAAGGCCATACACGCAGGTATGGCGTTCCGTGCGCGCATATATGGGCTTTGGCAAACATGCCGCATAATATAGCAGAATGGACAACGGACGAACGGATGGACTTGCGCCTGTAGCGCGTGAGATCGCAAATTGACCATTAAGTACACACTTGGCTGACAATGAGAAGGGCCCAATTAGAGCGTTGTAACATGCCGAATGATGCTCTTAACACCGTACCGTCGGCCCTGCGCTTGCCAATGGTCGATCCCTCCGTATCGTCCATACATACAGTTAACATTTCGATACACGGCAACGAAAGCCGCGTATAATGATTTACAAGGGTACAAATCGCGCGAAATCGCGCAATTATACATGTATACACACATTCCCCGTTATTCCGTGACAATACCAATGCATCCGTGAGTACCCGAAACGTCCCTATCGCTTTATCAATTTCACTGCGCTATACCGCGTATCAATATCGCTTATGTATGCACGCGTGTGCGCGCAATCGCACGACTACGTGCAGGCCAACGCACTGCCGTGCGTCAGGCTGGTAACGCTAGTCCCGCCGCATCGGACGAATCGGTTAATCGATCGGTCGGACGTTAACGTCCTGTCGGAAGATTTAAGACAATACGAAAAAGCATGGGTACCCGCATTCTTCGAGGATGCTTCTTGACGTACAGTTTTAACGCTTGGCCTGTGTTCGGTGATTTGTTTCAGCCTGGTCGACACCGTAAAAGTGTCGGGAGCTCGGCAATAAAGACACTGGATACGAAGCTCTGGGTGATCATGTTGTGTGTTCCTGTGAAAATCATAGAGGGCTATGATTGGACCTCAATCAATGGAAGAACTGTATTTCTCTTGAATAAGAATAGTTGATAAGACTCAAGAATTTAATTAAATTCAATTAAACCTTTTTTAATTTAAATTATGAAATCTAATTAAATTGATTGAGTTTTTTATTTTTATTAAATTGATCAAATTAAACATTTTGAATCCAATAAAAATAAATTAAATGTTTAATTACATAAAATGGGAGTAACATTTTTTTAAGTTAAATCCTTACGTTGAATTAAATTGAAATTCACAAATCAAATTAAATTTTTAACTGAATTAAATCGAATTTAACATTTTTCAATTTCAATTCTTAAATGAAAGTGAATTAAATTGAATTTTCAATTACATTGAATTGAATTTGAAAATGTTTATATCCAAATTGTTACATTACATTGAATTTATTTGATTTTGAAACGTTAAATTAGATCAAACTAAATTTTAAATTACGTTAAATTAAATTTAAATTCTTTAATTCCGTTAAATTAATTCAATTTCTTATTATAGAGAGACACAATGAAATGGAAAACTCTTATTAAATATTTACGATCTTAAGACTTAAAAATAACGCATAGAAGTAGCATCGATGAATCGAAATATAGAAAAACATAAACAATTATGCGCCAATTGAACGTTTGGTTTTACGTTCATTCATTGACCACGTAACGAACATAAATTGAATAACGAATCTTGCTGTAATAAACTCGTCACTGTTCGTCACAGCGTTCAACGATCTACCCATCTGGTGAATTCCAATGCGATAAGTCCAGATTCATCGCTTCGTATTTCTACTAATCATCATACGACGTATGCCACTTCCCCACCTCTCTCTCTCTCTCTCTCTCTCTCTCTCTCTCTCTCTCTCTCTCTCTCTCTCTGTCTCTTTACTTCTCTCGGAGATACGGAAAGGATGGAGTATACTGCATTAGTGTCACGGATATCTCGCGAATAGCACACGCGCGCCCACGTCCGATCGTCGTCGGGGAATTAATTGAAGCCGATTTATGCGCCTGCTATACACGAGGAGTGAGAGGTGCTCGCAGTGCCGTGGTGACAGAGTTCCCGCGACTCTCTTGTTGCAGGATAAGACTTTTCCGCGTAACGAGAGTTGCGGGGCCTCACGGAGAGGCGAAAGTGAGAGGGAGAGAGAGGAAGCGATAATAAAGAGGAAAGGACAGCGAAGAGAGAGACAGAGAGATAGCGAAGGAAGCCAATTGAAACGGTGCAACGGTTCGCGCTCACCAACACCATGGCGCAGATAAGCGGTCCGATTGCCACTGAGAGTTATGAGACGATATTACGATGCCCTACCGTACGTCAACCACAAATTAATTTGCCCCCCCCCCCCTCTCTCTCTCTCTCTCTCCCTTCCTTCCTTCCTCCCTCCCTCCCTCCCTCCCCCTCCCCCTCCGTAGTACCATTGTAGCTCAACGAACAAACTGATAACCTTCAAAAGGGTTACACTTGCCATCCCTCGACGTACAAGTTGCACCCTTCTGTTGGCAAGTATCTAAATATTACAACACACGCAGTAAGGTGTATTGCCTCGTACGCCATACTCTCTTCTCTCTCTCTCATCTCTATCTGACGGGGCTCTATAGGCTCCTGCACTACTCTTCAACCCCTTTCCTACGCACCCACAGATACGTGTCAGTGTATCGCGATCGGAACGGTGTGTACTCATCGCTGCGGATGCAAGAGCGCAAGATCCGACGAGAGAGATTGCCCGAGTTTCGATTATATCTGATCGATTACAATGCTCGTCAGGTGCAAATCCCCCGCACTACGTTTCGAAGCATCGTCTCCCGTATTGCTTTCTCGCATGTACGTTTATACGTGGCGTTTGCGCGTGCGTTTTTCATGTGTGTAGGTACATTGAGCTGGTTCCTGCCTCATGAATGAACAGTGCACACGATAATAATCGATTTCTCGTCGTAGATTGCATAAGCTGCAATTGCACAAATGGCCATGCAACAATCGTAATTTTCGACTATATTGTTAATCTTTGGGTCTCCTATTGTCGATTGAATAAAAATCTCTTACTTCTTGGCTTCGTTAGACGTGAGAAGCAATAATGTCAGGAAGGTGCTCATGAGGCTGGAAGGGACGAGGTGCATTGTTCACTAAATAGACGCTGTGAAGTATGTTGAAAATGTGGCGACCATAAGCGTTCCCATCACGACAAAAACGGTGGCTTTTTTTACAGCAAGTTTTAGGGCCTACACCTAGTTGTTGGTTTTCGACGGATTATCAAAACGTAACACTTCAAAAATATTCCCTGGAAATTCGGCGAAAGTCTCAAAATGAGTCCTTCAAAATGGGTGACTACGATATCGCAAAAATGACTGCACCGATCAATTTCATATTTTACAAGCTTCTTTTAGGTACATATCAAAAAGTAGTGCTTAAACGAAGGTATTTTTTTCCATGTATAGTATTTTTTATCAATGAAAATAGAGGGTTTTTTTCACTGAAAATCGATACTTTCACTTTGGGCAGTGGCCATTTTTTCAAAAATCGATATTTTATTAAATCCTTTGGCCGAGTACTAGATAATTTCATGCAAAAACTAAATGCGTTTGATTGTTTTTATTTCGGACGATTTGTTTCCGAGCAGCAGTGGTCACCGCGAAGGACATTTTTCAAACAGCGGTTTCCGCAAAAACTATTGTATATCTCTACCACATTCATCAATATTTTCAATACAAAAATTGTAAATGAAACTTAAAAACATACTCGTTTATTGCAAGAAACAAAAATTGACAGCGTGCACACGTTTTTCTAGAAAAAAATTCACGAAAATTCATATTTTTTCGGGCTACGAGCTCGGTGTAATGCCTTAAGGGGAAGAGAAACCTTTAAGCAAGAAAAAAATTTGCGGATTGTTATGATTTTTTTTAAAGGAAAGATTTCTTCACCATTTTTGAGACTTCAGATATGTTTCATTACTACTTTCGACTGTTGCATGGTATTTCTTTTTTATTAATCTTTAATAATGGTGGAGGTATGGCACCGTCGTCTAATCTGCATTTTCAAAACAGCGTGACATTTAGCTAAAAAACTAATCGACCGATTCTGATAAAGTTTGGTATCAATCTTTCTGACCTTATTGGCTAAAACATGACCGCAAATATTTTTGGTAATTTAAAAGAATCTATTTTTTCACTGCAAAATGCAGCATTTTTTCGAAAAATTCAATCTTTTTATTTCTTGGTTCATATTCTGCGTATAAGTGTTGATGAAAGAAAAATCTTCGTTGGTTTTCTTTTCAGATTGATCCCTTCGGCGCTACGTATCACGCCGTCTGACAACATCCACTGCAACCCGATTAGAAGACCGTGCCATACCTCCGCCATTTTTAATGCTTAATAAAAATTTCAAAAATATCATGTTAGAGCCAAATGTAGTAATAAAACATACCCTAAGTCTCAAAAATGCTCTCAAAAATCTATCCGCAATAAAGAAACTCCTTTAGCAGGAATCATTGGAGCTGCGGGTTCCAATTAGAGGGGGGGGGGGTAAGGTCAATTCGCTATAAAAAAGCATATTCACGATAATTTTTTGTTACGACACAGTTAATGTAGATTTATTTATGTAATTAGTATATAATAAAAGCACATTTGAAGAATATTCTGTAAAATTTTCATTAATACTTATGCAAAAATGAGCCATTGACAGCAAATTTTCGCAGACGGCTCAAAAAAAAGTTATATTGCGGTGAACC
Source organism: Ophion slaviceki (assembly GCA_944452715.1). NCBI lineage: Eukaryota > Metazoa > Arthropoda > Insecta > Hymenoptera > Ichneumonidae > Ophion > Ophion slaviceki. The sequence goes on along the minus strand of OX101785.1, from coordinate 20,340,361 downwards.
GCATAACTCATTACTAGATCATCTAAAATAAAAAACCAAAAAGATCTCATTAGTTGATAAGTTTCTTAAGGTAACGCTATCGGTTTTTTTCCATTGATTTTTTAATTTTGGGCTCCACTTAGAAGTCAAGATACCGATTGTTCGTTTAAAAAATCGGAAATTTTATTATTGTAAAATAAATAAAAATTATAAAAAATTTAAAAACTCGACAGCGTTACCTCGTAATTTATATGTAGAAAGAGTGTGTCAAATTTAAAAAGGATCGGTGCAGTAGATTTCGAGCTAGAGAGTTCACCGACTTTGAAAATTCTAAGCGTGATAAAAACGCGTTAAACAGTTTCAAAGATTTCTACACTAGAAAATCAAAAATTAAACATCAATAAACGAGTGTTTTTTTCATATACTTACACAGAATCATCGATCCCAGGTCCATAAAGCATTCATGTGAACACATTTTTTAAAAACGCCAAAAGAATTACCCTACCCCTCCCCCCTTAAGTTGATATGTTGATTAACCTTCCCTAGTCCCTTACATTGATATGTTCTAGGGACACTTCATTCAATGACGACCAAACGTTTGCTTTTGTATAATTTTTCAACGCAAATTTAGGTTGACATGTTGTAGGGACGTTTCCCAAACCTTCATAGATAATATTATTCATTTGAAAAGCAACAATTTCACAAAATTATTTCCCGCTGTGTGTATCGTGGCAGCCTCCAATGGGAAATTGTCATTGTCTCAATAAATCCGGACGTTCGATTCATTTTTGTAAAAAACAGTTATCGTTTATCATTCTCTCTCTCTCTCTCTCTCTCTCTCTCTCTCTCTCTCTCTCTCTCTCTCTCTCTCTCTCTTCTCCGTCTCTCTCGATCTTCGTGACATGACAATGAAAAAACGTCAAGAAGTCGTTGATCAGGCAATACGAGATGAGACTTTACGTGCGACGTATACCTCCGTACGTATATCGCGTATGCTCGAGGAGTTTTGTTGTTCGGTTAGCTATTAGGAGCGAGTGTCACGGAGAATGTAGTACTCGAGATTGTCACATAAGTCGCCGCGTCTCGCGTTTCTCATCGGGCCACTTTAAACAACGACGAGGGCGTTTTTCTCGTTCGCCCGCTATAATATAACCGCGACGGGAGAGAAATCGAGAAGGGAGGCTGCGACGAGGTGATCTGCCCTATCGACATCTCACGAAACTTCTAGCTGCTTCTAGTGGCCTTCCAAGTGGCGTACAGTGGATATGAGAAATAAAATCTGAGAAGCTCGTTTTACCCTTGCCCTCGTATAAGACTCACGATAATTTTTTTCGCCCCTCCGCGATGTTTCGCCGCCTCGTCGTTTTTTTTTGTCATCGTATTTCGTATTCATTTACACCACGGCATAGGATCTTGAACGCCATTGTCGAATGTCCATTCTGATAGAACTCACTTGTTTTCCACTAAAATGATAGGGATTCACATTTTTGTATGCGAATCAGTAATTTCCTTTTATTTTCAATTTCAATTGAACCATTAAAAATGAACTATTCGTATGGAAAATAACGATAATATGTAGTTAAGTTTAACTTTATATAATAATATAGCGTCAAATTTAAGTCAATATTATTATTATTATTATTATTATCATTCATGCGAATTATCCGTTCGATTCGAACCTACTTTTTTTCACTAGAATAGTATGCATATAAATATATATGCGATTTAGTGATTTCTATTTTTCGGTTTCAGTTGTAAAACGAATAATTTGTATGAATAATAACAATAATAATAATATGTAGTTAAATTTAAATAATATTATAAAGTTAAATTTGACGTTTGTTTAACGTTAATCATTTAAATTTAAATTTGAAGTTATATAATAACATAGCGTTAAATTCAACTTAATATTATTATTAATGTTATTGAGACGGATTATCCGTTCGATTCGAACTCACTTTTCTCAACTAGAATAGTAGGCATATGAACATATATGCGAATCAGTGATTTTCATTTTTCGGTTTCAGTTGTAAAACGAATAATTTGTATGAATAACATTAACAATAATAATAATATGTCGTTAAATTTGACGTAATATAATATAATATAATATAATATAATATAATATAATATAATATGTTATATTTAAATAAGAAGAGGAAGGTAAATTTGTCGTTTATTTGACGTTGATAATTTAAATTTAAATTTGACGTTATATGATAATGTAGCGTCATATTTAACGTCATATTATTATTTTTATTATTATTACGTCGAAGTTAAATTTGACTGTAATAATAGAAGGTTAAAATTGACTTTATATAATATCATAGCGACGAATTTACCTTCTCACTATCATTACTATTATTATTACTGTTATTATTGTTGTTGTCCATACGAGTCATTCGCAGCAATACTTTTTCGTTTTTTTTCTTTTAGTTTTGGCCCTTATAACGGGTCTCACCGTCACTCGAGAAATCTGCAAACTCATCGGCTTCTTTACAAGCCCCTTAGTCGCAATTGCGGAAGCTAAGAGAAAGATTCGAATAGGTGGAGTGAAACTCCCTTATAAACGGAGTCGGTGATTCGACGCTCGGCAGTCCTTCTGCGATGCACGTATATACATGCGTGTGTGCATGTGTTTATTCGTGTATACGAATATGGGTGTGTAATGGTAAACGACAGACCTTTCCCACGGGATTCTTTCACGTTTCGCGGCGTTTCCTTCTTCGACCTCTCGCACGTGCTTGTTTCACGATGATTACAGCCTTCCGGAATTTCGAAAAGTTCCGTCGTATTTACAGACTCGTGTTTATACTAAAACCTTCATATATATATATATATATATATATATATATATATATATATATATATATATTTGTATTTATACGAACGTCGAATCGAACTTCGAATCGAATCGAAATTCTTTCGCGAACATCGGAGAGTTCTCTTTCTAAAAAAAGCGATTACTCATTTTTTTCCTATTTCTTGTTGAGAAAGACTTTTTCTGAACTTTAACTCATTAATGGGAAAACTTAGGCGATCTTTTTCGCCCAAAAATTCTCATGTTTAAATAAAACAATACATATATGAGTCAGTCAACTTTAATTATTCTTTTAAACTAATCAACATTTATTAATCTTTTAATTTTGGAAGCAAAAAAATCAGTCTTTCTGATTGTTACCATACAATATATATTTTGGAATAAACTTTTATTTTTCCCATCTTTCCCCGTATGCGGGGCAAGATGAAACAGCGCTGGGAGAATTATGGGACACGAATTATTGGCATCTTTCGAATATAAAATTGGTTTCATTCTCAATACCAGCAATTTGATAAGCCAATCGTCTGAGTTCTGTAGTATTTAGTCCGAATAATCTTGCTTCCATATCATTTGGATCATTTGTAAGTTATTTTTCTTCCCCTGGTAGAAACACCGGTTGAAGAGGAACCAAAGGCTTTACCAGTTCTATTTCACCCTTTCCAACGTAAATAGTGGTACGTTGTAAAATATTGCGGCTTTGCGACAGCTTGTATTCATATTGCCCCATTAGACGGTTAACGAATAAACAAAAAATCACGCAGTAACCTTAAAAGTTTCTGACGAACCGTTATTATTATATTAATAATTAGTACTTTCATTGTGTTTATCTAGCTGTCTCTAATCGATATCAGCAACTCAAATGAACTGAAACGACGGTGAACTTTACCAAAAATTACATCGTTTTCTCAAAAAATCGATATTGTTTTCTCACTCGAGATGAGTGTTTCCGCCATGATTCATCTTACCCCGCGTATTCGTCTTGCCCCGAGTTCCCCTATATCGGCCTGAAAATTCGACATCCCTAAATTTTCAATCTCGATATTCAGACTCAATTTGTTAGAAATAAGAACAATATCTCCACCCTTCAGCGTGCAGCTCAGCTGCCCTTGAGGAGGTAACGTACCAAGAAAATGATAATTTTCCTCTACATTTCCTCATCACTTTCTCTCGTTGTGGCCTCGATCATTTCTCATACATGAAACTTCACGAAGGGGACAGATAGATACGTTTTTTTTTTTCATTTGTCAGAATTTTTTTCACTCCGTCGCTTTTGTTTCTCAAACTTTCTCAAATTTATGGCGGAAATTTCTAAATTTTCGTCTCGAATTCGTGTTTGGTTGACCACAACCGTGATACTGTGCGAACCGTTCTTTTGAAACATATTAGGCGCAACCATAGCGTGCGTATCGAGAAAGGCTCGACCGAGAAAAGAAGAAAAAAAAACTTTTGTTTCCTTCTTCTCAACGTGTTCCCCGTTGCTCGCCTCGACTCGAACACACGTATATGTATAGGGCTGTGTAGGGGGTCTGCGAGAGAGAGAGAGAGAGAGAGAGAGAGAGAGAGAGAGAGAGAGAGAGAGAGAGAGAAAGAGCGAAATTCACGGTCGTAAAGTCTTGGCGACGAGAGGGCCTCAGAAGCGCACGGGTCCTACCGGGACGGAATCATTATTTACGAGCTTTGAAATCGATAGCCCGAGAGGGAGAGGAAGAGGGAAGAGTCGATCATGAAAATACGGCACTCGAAAGAAACTTGGCGGTCGTAGGAAAAACGAGGGATGGTATATACGATCGAGTCATGTATACGATTGGAGAAAAACACTAAAACCCAAGGAAACCAAGAACCGCGGCGGAAACTCTCCTTGAACCTGCAATTCTGATTTACAATGCCTTAACGCCAACGAATTTATGAAGTTACCCGGAAAGTGATACTTGGTGCTGTATTTTTCAGATTCGTGCTGTTTTTCCAGATTTTTTTGACACTCGTGTTGTTCGCAGACGTTATTACTTCGCAGCTTGAGGTTGTATTTTTTATCAGCTTTAACGGGTTACACCTATCTTTCAGCCGGAAAAAAGAGGATTTTTCGTTAATTTTTTCGGGGAAAATCCGGGCAGGTTTTCAAATACACTTTTTTTATATTACAGAGCATGGTTTTAAGTATCTTTTACCATTTTTTTTATTGATAAATATTTATAAATGTGGTAGATACAATGGTTTGTGTACACCGCTGTTTTGGAAACGTCCTTCGCGGCAAACGCTGCTGCTCGGAAACAAATCATCCGAAATAAAGAAAATAAAATGCATTTAGTTCTTGCATGAAATTATCTAGTGCTTGGACGGCGGATTTAAGGGATCATCACAGTGTAAAATTTTCAAAAAAATCGATTTTCCCCTTCGTTACCCGATAGTATACACGGTTATAAACGTTCTGTCCAATTTTTCGATCAAAAGAAATTTAAAAAAAAATCATTTTGTCATCTTCATCGGTGCTTCAAATTGTAAAAAAAATTAGACCGATTAGTTTATTCTATCCTAAAAAAATCGCGAAAACCGGCTATTCTTCGGGCGGTCACACTGTGATGATCCCTTAATGAAATATTGATTTTCGAAAAAATGCCCGCCGTCCAGAGTATCGATTTTCAGTGAAAAAAAAACCCTCTTTTTTCGTTGATAAAAAGAATCGATGCATTGAAAAAGAAAATTCTTCGTTCAAACACTGCTTTTTGATATGTAAAAGAAGCTTGTCAAATTTGAAGTTGATCGGTGCAGTGATTTTCAAAATATCGTGGTCACCGATTTTGAAAAAGTCATTTTGAGAAAAAACGGTTTTGAAATTCGCGGAACCTACCTATAAATGCCCATAACTCCCTCAATTTAAACGAATCGAATTGAAATTTATAGAGCATATTTTTTAAATGTTATATTTTGAGAATACGTCGAAAACCGAAAATCGATGTTTAAAAAATTTTGAATAAGATGATAGCAGTGCTAATCTAAATTTTCCTAAGCAATGGTATAATTCCACTGGAAAATTTGAAATTTAAGAGGAAACTGTGAGTCTATAGCTAATCATCCGTCGACAAACGTAATTTGTTTTCATGAAATTACATTTTAATGATATATTATTTAGGTAAAGAATGACTCGATGAAAAGAATGAATGAAACAAAACGCAACTGCCGTGATATCTTATAAATTGTTGATGAACAAAGAGCCATATATTTTCGCATACAATTTGTAACAATGGCTGACGCTCGAATGCAACACTCCATTGACGACAGTACATCAATAAGCCAAAGCGGGAATTTCCCGTAATTATGCGCACTCAAAAATGAAGGACTTTAGAGTGAGATTAGGTAAAGTAAATCGGGCAAGTGATGCGACATAGATATTTCGAATATTGAGGAATACCGAAGTAAAGTGGAAACGGAATTTTCAGTTTGGATAATCAGGCATTTGGCAAGGCATAATCCAGATTATTTCTACTGCGTGGAATCATCGTAATGGTCAATGAGAGATGACCGAATGGATAGCTCTAGGAAAAAGAAGACTACACTGTGGAAATATCCACATGCAAATATACGTGTAAATGTTCGTTTACTTTGCACTATTTTTTGGATAAAAAATGCATCGGATAATTTTGCACTACAATGTACTAACCCTCAATCCGTGAACCTGAGTCGTTTTCGTCCTGGCCAAAATCATTTTCTTCACAGGTTGCTTAATATTTAATGAAAAAAAATTAAAAATGTGCAAGAAAAAAACCCGATTTTCCCTTGAGAAGTACGGCCCAAAGATTGACCATGAATTTTTCACATTTTTTTCATTGACAACTGTTGGTTTGGTAGTGCGAAAACGGAAACGACCCAGGTTCACGGGATTAAGATGCCTCAAATACCTCCACGGATTGAGGGTTAAAAAAGAATATACACATTCCTCCGTAATTCTGGATATACGACCGACTATTACGTGTCTAAACTTTGCGAGTTTTTGCGATTCATGCGTATTTGCTTTTTAAAATAAAACTACTGCCAAGAAAAATGCCGATTTACACATAAAGAAAAAAAGGACAAAAATCTGACAACAAAATTCCATATTGTCGGAAGATCAAATGATAACAAAAAATTAATCCCAAGACTAAGATTCTGGAAGCTATGAATGCATTCGTTTCTGGTAGGAAAAAGGCCTGAGTTTCTCATTTAATTTGAACAAACGATTCGTTAAAATAAAAACAAAATTAATAAAAACTGTAGAAGTACGATCGATAATTAGTAAACCGGTTCTGAGATGAGAGACGCCAATACCGAATCTACATTACATTGACGACATTGATTACATTCTTGTATTCTTCCAATTTCGGTTGAGTCGAGATACATCAGTTTTGAACAGATTTTTCTCCTTTAAGGCGTTACCCCCACTTGTAGCGCAAAAAAGGCCTTTTTCATGAATTTTTTTAAAGAAAACTACAAAACTTTTTTAATCGATCAATATACCATCTTAAAGAACACATCTTGAAGAACTTTCAGTAATTTTTTTATTGAAAAATATTACATTGTTTAGTGGCAAATGGCCGTCAATGAAATAATGTTTTTATATACACGGTTTGCGGTGACCAACATTGCGGCGAAGTGGATCATCTGGCAAAAAAATGCGGATGGATTTAGTCAAATATAAGTATAAACTAGTGTTTAATCGAAGGATTTTAAAAAATATTCATTTTTCACAAAATGGCGGACAGTCAAAGTTAATGGTTCGATTTTAACGAGAAAAAAAACGGCCGTTTTTTGGCTATAAAACGGCCATTTTTTTCGAAAAAAAAAATCGAACGATTAAAGACTACATTTTTATGTATTAAATAAGCCTGCAAAATTTCAAGAAGATCGGTTCATTAGTGTTCGAGTAATCTTGGTCACCGACTTCAGAAATGCCATTTTGAGAAAAACGCGTTTAAAGTTTCAATTTCAGTTTACACGAAGAAAATATTTTTTTTTGTAAACTTACATACAGTCATCTATTCCGGGCCCATACAGAAGTATGGGCCCGGATACTTATAATTCAAAAAAATGCAATAAAAAAATCGATTTTTTCAAAATTGCAAGTGGGGGTAACCCCGTAAAATAAGGAGTGGGTCAGAACATTACGTTTTTCAAAATTGCTGGTGAATACATCGAGAGATAGCGTATAATGCATCAATGCAGGGCACAGAAAGGCAGAGGAAGAGGACTAGTCAAAACATTGGGCATCAAAAAATGAAAATGAGCCGGCAAATCGTATTCAATCTACCTGATATGTGACAGAGACAGAGCGAGAGAGAGAGAGAGAGAGAGAGAGAGAGAGAGAGAGAGAGAGAGAGAGAAGATAGTATAAAATCTCTGTCTCGTCCCTGTCTTTTCGATGGCGCGCGTGCGCTCAATATTACGCGAGGCACACCTTTTCCGCCGAGGGAAACTTTTTACTTCATTTTACGGTGTTTCACCGTCCATAAATCAGACCAACTCGAGGAGATGGTGGACGGCCATAAAACCTCTCGTGCCTCGCACCATGAAACATTTCTTTGCATTTACATGTACGGTGCATCGATAGCCTAACCTCAAAAAGGCGTCGGTTCTATTCTTCCACAGGCTTCCATTCGGCCCTTAAGTCTGTAAGAGCGGAAAGCAGAGAAAAAAAGCACACCTAAACGGACATGCAATAGGTCTGGTGCAGGCCGAGTGCGAGATCGTTCTGTCGACCTGCCGCAACATCCTCGTACATTTTTACACAACCTAGCCTGGCCCGGTTATACGACCCGCAGGGGTCGTTTTCCCTCGACGTGGCTCATCGCGTCCTCTCGGTTACGGCGCTGCTCTGCGCCCCGAGAACAATGACAATCGGACACGTAAGACATTGCGACATTTTGGAGCATCGCGGTCAATGTGAGAAATCCTTGTACCTTAAATCTTTCTCGTTAGGGGGAAAGGACGAAAGATCCTTCGCAGTAGGCTACGGAAGATCGCAAGAGAGAGAGAGAGAGAGAGAGAGAGAGAGAGAGGGCATAGAAGGAGCCAGCAGACACCTTGCACCGTGTTGAATAATCCCGGTTAAGCCGTATCGTCCCGCAATGTCCGTTGAGGGAGGCATCACAGATTTCACATCGAGTAGTGTCGCAGGAATATTGGAAAAACGCTTAAGGAAGGATGTATATACACGAGGGTCTATAATATGACGCGAAAGAGGCTCGTTTCTTCTTCGATCGGTACTTATCGCTAGGACAGGTGTTTTACGCTCCAATTGCCAACGTATTACACCCTAGAGAATGAACGTCAGAAAGTCCTGCAGGCCTAAAAAAAACGCCATATCTGCATCGATGGAAAATAATTTTTTTGGTTCGGAGAAAAAAAAATTGTCGGTCTGATTTGACTACATGATCAGATTTATCGATAACCGATCAGTTTTTCTATTCAGATCCGTTCTGTAGAACCACCTGGGAATTGTTTTGAACTTTCTTCTCCGTAGTCAACGCAACTTTCGTATGTCGATTGAATGGCGGAGGCATGCCGCGGTCTTCTAAACTGAATTTTCAAAACTGGCGTGACGTATAGCTGAATAAATTAATCGACCGATTCTGGTGAAATTTGGTATAAATCCTTCTAACCGTAGTATCTTAAACATGACCCTAAATGTTTTTGAGAAATAAAATAGTGTATTAATGTTTTTGAGAAATAAAATAGTGTATTTTTTTTATTGGAAAATGTAACCATTTTTTCGGAATATTCAGTCTTTGTTTCAAAGCGTACCATTTCATTGATTTTCAACATTTCTCGATTTTTCTTGGTTCATATTCTGCGAATGAGTGTTAATGAAAGAAAAATCTTCGTTGGTTTTTTTTTTAGATCAATCCCGCTGACGCTACGTGTCTCGCCGTCTGACAACATCCGTTGCAAGCCGTTTAGAAGACCGTGCCATAACTCCGTCGCTTTTAAACATTGATAAATAAATCAAAATACCACGTAACAGCTAAAAGTAGTAATGGAACATACTCCAAATCTTAAAAATCGTGAAGAAATCTTTCCTTTGAAACAAAAATCATGAAGATCAGCAATTTTTTCCTCGCTTAAAGGTATCTTCCCCCTTAATAATGAACATTTTTTAATGAAATTTGGTACACAACTTTGTTAATCTACATACAAATAAATGTCCAAACGATTTTTCAACCATCTTACTTATTCCTTCAAAATTTTTTTTTTATATAACCCTGATTTTCGCGTTGTCACACGCTAACCCCTTAAGGGGCTAGGCCACAGTAACGGGTATAAAATCATGTGCGAATTTAACATTTTTTTTCGTATGTAAAAGTGATTCACTCATAAAATTAATTAAACATCTATTTAGTATGAACATCAAGCTGTTGGAATTTTTTTTTCGATGTACAAAATGGCCGAGTACTCGGAACTTCTCGAAACAGCTTTTTTCCAATTGGCGTGACAAATAACTTCAACAATTTTCACTCGATTTACTTCAAATTTAAAAGTTATGTTCCTAATTGCATTTCGCAGAGAAGTACGTACGGAATTTCTGATTAATCGAAAACTTTTCATTTTATGAGCAATTTATGATCAGTTGTAACGAAATTTTTCACTGAAAAATAATTTCTTAAATTCAAATACCTACAACTTTTGATTAAAACAATATTGTTTTAATTCCGTACGTACTTCTCTAGGTATTCTAATGTAGATTGACGAGAATTTTTGTTTTTTGTTCTAGGTAAAAAATTGTGGATGCTAAATGTCACACCGCAGACCGCCATAAAAAAGATAACAAAAGAAAATATTAGTAGCCGGCCATTTTGTACATCGAAAAGAAATATATATTTTCTAACAGCTTGATATTCATACTAAATAGATGTGTAATTAATTTTATGAGTGAATCACTTTTTCATACGAAAAAAAAGCATTTATCCAGTACAATTAGGTATATCAACATTTCCATCAATCGTTCGATTATCATCCGAGCGCTCTCGAAATTCGCGTGAGAACTCGTACAGCGTGAACTCATAGTGAGAAAAGGATCAAGAAAAGTCCTCGTTTCGAGGCTTCCCTCGTTGCGTCGTTTCGGCGAATACTCGATAATCAGCCAAATGGGCAAGGTGCACGGCTCCACTGAGACCCTGCCGAGAGACCGTAAATATTACTTATTCCAGAACCGAGTCTTATCCGAAATTAGGTCATTTTCAAAATCCTAGGGTCAGTGGAGCGGGCGAGGGAGAAAGCGAGAGCCAGAGAGAGAGTGAGAGAGAGAGTCGAGGTAACGACGAAGGGGCCTCCTTTTACTTATACATCCCCTGCTGAGCCCCAAAATCCTTCAGGAAACTAAATCACGCCCAAAATATTGTCCTCGCTCCAATTTAAACGCAGGCGTAAAATTTTCATTTGCTACACCCACTTAGCCACCCACAATTTAATTTGCCTTTTTTTCAATCAATCAAATTTTCAATCTCCCAACACTTTTATCATTCACGAAAACAAGACGCGAGTTTTTAAAAATAATTCGCTTCACGGCAAATCGTTTCGCTTCGCCGTGAAAATTTACCGAAAGTTGAACAAACTTTTTTCCCTGGCGTTTTTTCCCCTCTGGTTCCTTCTTTCCAGAAAGTCACGGACTTTGGAAGAAACCACCGGAGAGACAAAAATGTCGCGTTAGCGACTTACCACCCCATGCTGGAAATGAGGAAGTCGAAGCCAAGGACAAGACGACTAGACGAGGGTAGGATAAATCGCAATATATATGTATATGTATATATATATATAGGAGACGCTCCCTTGTGCCTCTAGCCTAGCAACGTGCATGGAGAAAAAGGTTACGGGAGCTGGCGCCTGGCTGACAATGAGCTCAGACAGCCTAGTCGTCGTCGATGTCGTCTCTTTCTCGAATCCCCGTGAAAAGGACACTCAGGTAGACGATTGGAACGAAAACTCTTCGAGCTGATGCACGACACTCGCATACATATTCAACTTGGCAACTTCTAATGTTCGATAGAACCTCCACAGTGTTAAGGGGTAAAACCCACTTGCGATTTTGAAAAAATCGATTTTTTTTATTGCATTTTTTTGAAATGCAATTTGAAGTGCAGTTTTTTTTTGATGCCCGGAATAGATGACTCTATGTAAGTTTACAAAAAAAATATTTTCTTCGTGTAAACTGAAATTGAAACTTTAAACGCGTTTTTCTCAAAATGGCATTTCTGAAGTCGGTGACCAAGATTACTCGAACACTAATGAACCGATCTTCTTGAAATTTTGCAGGCTTATTTAATACATAAAAATGTAGTCTTTAATCGTTCGAATTTTTTTCGTTAAAATCGAACCATTAACTTTGACTGACCGCCATTTTGTGAAAAATGAATATTTTTTAAAATCCTTCGATTAAAGACTAGTTTATACTTATATTTGACTAAATCCATCCGCATTTTTTTTTCAGATGATCCACTTCGCCGCAATGTTGGTCACCGCAAACCGTGTATATAAAAACATTATTTCATTGACGGCCGTTTGCCACTAAACAATGTAATATTTTTCAATAAAAAAATTACTGAAAGTTCTTCAAGGTGTTTTAACATGGTATATTGATCAATTAAAAAAGTTTTGTAGTTTTCTTTTAAAAAATTCATGAAAAAGGCCTTTTTTGCGGGGGTACAAGTGGTACAAGTGGGGTACAAATGGGGGTAACGCCTTAAACACTAGGAAAGTCCACATTTTTCGGTGTCTGCGTCGGATCTCTAATTCGAGTGGAAAAAATCCACAGATATGACACAAAGTGCAACTATTTCATGTCATTGAAAATGTAATCAGACAACTGTCCAGTTCAGTTCAACAATCAGAAAAACAGGTAAGCAGGGGAGATACGAGCTACAAGTAACAGGGGTAAAGAGCAACAAGCGAGTTGCCGCCAAACTATAAACATTATAGCTACATATTAACAGTTTTCCAACTCTTTGAGTAGTAGCAGACGCGCACATAACGGCTAGTCCTCGCTCAGCAGGCGCATGGACAAGTTACGTCAACGCGGCCCATTTTACCAGGTAAACAAACTTTATAACTATCGCAATTTTTTTATTTGTGGTTTAATTGAACTTATTAAACAATGTTGATTTTTTTATTCGATGCTTTGTTTGATTAGCTCCGATGTCAGCTTGAGTTGGTGACCGTAAAACTAATACATAATTAAATAAAAATAAAGATGTGATAAATGGAGGCATGGGGCTAAAAGAAACAAACTGACGGGGTAACAAGTACCTTGTTAATACTTGCCCGGCAGCGATGGCAGCCAGGTTTCTTGGTTTTAGCTTTAAAAAAATAACGCATGGAAAGACAGTTTCATACATAGTAGTATAGTGGCATACCGAGCGATTATAGTTTCGTTTGAAAGGCTTATACCACTGTGAACGTCTAAAATAAAATTATTTTTCACGTTTTTTTTTTCGCGGAAGGACAAATGAGAGGATAATAATATTCAACGATGCTATTAGTCATATTTTCAAGTGAACAAAAAAAAATGTTTATTAAAAAATTATACAAAATGGTGACGCTGGAGCCATTGTCGCGAGGCATGCTGAATTTGGGACGCTCTGCGGCACGCAGTATAACTGACGCAAATTTGAATTTAGAAAAAAATTTAAATAACATCTATTAATTTACATGAGTATGGGTAGAGAAAAACGTAGGGGGTTTTGAAAATATGAATATTTGTGTAATTAGCAAGCATTTAATCTAGAACCTTAATTTGCGACAGAAACAAAACGGACAATCATTTGTTAAGGGAGACTTTGTCCTTGAAATTTTCAAAAAATCAATTTGAGCTCAACATGAGCAGCTAGAAGAAGAGGAGGGATGCCTCTATGGACCAGGCATTGCCGATTAGCGGTAATTATAAACACATTTGTGTAAACACATTACAAAACTTTAAACGCGTTTTTCTCGAAAACACGTTTTTAAAAATGGCTGCCATTCTCCTGACCGCTGTAATTAACATATCGACCTGAAATTTGGAGAGCATACTCAGAAAATATGTCTTCACGCAATGACGGATCGTTTTTTCCATAGATACATTTTTGCATTTATTATTTATCTTTTTACGCGAAAAAAAACGCGAAAATTCGATTTTTTTTAAATTGCCGCCATTTTCCGAAATTTGTACTAAACGAAAAACCCATCCGTCATTCCATGACCAAAGGGTCACAGATTGATAATATGCTTTGAATTTGTGTTTCAGATCAACAAAGAGGGGGCAGTGATGTCAGCCGTTTACCTCCCGCGATTTGAGGACCTGTTTTCGCGGAGCTGCAACGGCCGCAATTTTGGATTTAAAAAAAAAAAAAAATTTTTTTTAACGTTCTGTATATCATGAATAAAATCAAGAAAAAAACCGCACTCAAAAAGCTTTACTCGTTTCCTTTAAAAAAAATAAAATGTAAACACCTGAAATATGGCACTCCAAGGACAAAGTCTCCGTTTATAGGTAATGTTTATAATAAACTCATGGAAAATCCCGTACGTATTTCTCTTCGGAATGTTATTTTTTAAAAGTGCTCAAAGTTTGGAGTAAAAAGAATGAAAATTGTTGGAGTTATGCTGCGTGCCGTTTGGAAAAATTCTTTACGAGAAAAACGGTCGACGTCTCGCACACGGGCCTGCGGACTTTTGTTTTACAGATACCAAATTTCCCACCTTATTCTAAATGGTTCGGAGCATCTCCTAAGCCCTTTTTAAAAAAAGTAATTTGAAAATTTTCCAGTGTTCTTACCCCTTAATTGCCTCACATTTCGTGCGAATACCTACTCGGTTTCTATGCGTTATTATACTAAAGTTGTTACTATACGATGTTTTCATTTACCGTCCGGGCATCAGTTACTTTACTACCTTATAAACAACTTCTATGTTTCAGTATGAGGACTCGAAAAGGAGACACCACTTCGAAAGAGGTATATGAGAAGGCTGCAAAAGAAGTTTTGAGAACAAACCGTAAATACAAATCAGTCTTTGTGAATACATTTGCCACGTCACTCTTTTTATATTCGTGAAGAAACTGAAAAAACGGTGTTCCAGCAGAGACCGTAGAAATTGAAAATGTGATTGATGTGCCTAAATAATTAATACTCAATTTATAGGGAGGGTAGGGGTTTGCGCTTTTGAAAAATCGATTTAAAAAAAAATCTTTTCTTATATTTAAACATTTCAAGAATATAATCCCAAAATTTCCAGTCAATCAGAGCAAAACTCTCGAAGTTATTGACTATTTAGTCCCGCTCCTCTAACACTGTAGCTTCGACTTCTCTAAACTTCAAACGCGTTTTTCTCGAACCCACTTTTTCAAAGTCCGCGTTCACTGCCATTTGAAAACTACATGACCGATTTATTTCAAACTTGGAACACACTTTCTACATATAAAATACCTCTCCAACGGTTAGTTCGTGATTTTTTTTACATTGAAGGGGTTTTCCACCCCCAAAATGGCGGGACCACTCTACTACAACACAGTGGCAGTAGAGTGGGGGTAGCGTAAGTTTCGTGTGACATCCAGCTAACTCAGACCCCTATACCCAACCTACCTCAACAAACATACCCAGTTTTAAAAGCATTTTCAATACTAAAAACGCGGCCGCATGATACAAACGTAACTTTTACATGTTTTACGGATGGTGAGGAACGTTCAAAGTATTGTTTTTCATTTTTATTTGCCACAATCGCTGATACGACCAAGAAAGAGATGGAAGATAATCAGGTCCTTTTATTCACGTATCTGCGATATTACTATTGGGATTTTCATCATTCTCACAAGAATATATAATTATTCAGCTCACGTTGATACCATTTTAGCCCAATCGGAATATCAAGTCAAATTATCTTGATTTAAAAATCAATACAATACAGATAAATTATTATATCAATATGTATTTTCCGTAATGATTATTAATATTTACGCCTTCAAGGAATCTTGTCCAGAGTCCAATTTTACTTCGTAGAAATTCGACATCGCGACTCGCAAGATAAACCCGATACACGATAGCGAGATTAATTCCCTCGAGAATATTTTTCCCTGCCGTTTGTAACGTCCGTAAGCGATAAGGCAGATGTACGGCCGAGCAGTGATTATGCAGAAATTCGAAACAAAAACGATTGCACACCAGAAACTGAGATTTTGAAACACGCCCTTCACAAATGGACGGGAAAGTTGCCGCGGTTAGAAAAAAGGTCGGTGGGTGGGATAGAAATGAAGGAAAGCTTTCGGAAAGGCTTTTTGGAACATAGGGCTATGCGTCTTGATAAACTTCAATTTCCAGTAAGCAAGAATACCACAAGAGTGGAAGAGAGTGAGAGAAAAAGTGGGGAGGGGGAGAGAACAAGAGATGAAGAAGAAAGGGTCTTTATCTCGTCAACACGCCCACGACATCGTGTAGAGCATCAAACAGCGCTGATAGCTATACGTGTATAATGCCAACGGGGAGTTTGTGGGAAAAAAAAAGAAACGTGGAGGCGCTTCGACTTTTAGTATATGGCCGAGGAAGCCTTTCCGGTGCCGTTGCTACCGGTGTGCTTGCCGCTGCTGCTGTGCTATCTCCTTCGGACCTGTGTTGTTCCGCAGCCTTTTTCTCATGTCGCCACTGATAAATACGAGATAAGCGGCAGTTTAGATCATCTTCAACCGATATGGCAGTCCGCCGCCTCGCTGCATGCTCCCGTATCGTATACGTGTACAACGTAATTTTGCACAACTCGACGAGACTAAGCGGGGCCAGACGAGACCAGGCGCGACTAGGAGAGACCAGGTGAGACAAGGCGAGACTAGGCGAGAGCAGGCAAGACTAGGCGAGACTAAGTGAGAACAGGCGAGGTGGGCGAGACTAGGCGAGGCTAGGCAAGACTGGGCGAGACTAAGTGAGAACAGGCGAGGCTAGGCGAGACTAGGCGAGCGCGGGCGCGACTAGGCGAGAGCAAGCGCGACTAGGCGAGAGCAGGCGAGACTAGGCGACAGCAGGCGAGACTGGGCGACAGCAGGCGAGACTAGGCGAGAGCAGGCGCGACCAGGCGAGACTAGAAAAGACCAGACGAGACTATGCAAGCCCGGGCGAGACCAGGCGAGATTAGGTTAGACTAGGCGAGACCAGGCGAGACTAGGCGAGAGCGGGCGCGACTAGGCGAGAGCGGGCGCGACTAGGCGAGAGCGGGCGCGACTAGGCGAGAGCAGGCGAGACTAGGCGACAGCAGGCGAGAATGGGCGACAGCAGTCGAGACTAGGCGAGAGCAGGCGCGACCAGGCGAGACTAGAAAAGACCAGACGAGACTAGGCAAGCCCGGGCGAGATCAGGCGACACTAGGTGAGACCAGGCGAGACTAAGCGAGACCAGGCGAGACCAGGTGAGACAAGGTGAGACTAGGCGAGAGCAGGCAAGACTAGGCGAGATTAAGAGGGAACAGGCAAGGCTAGGCGAGACTAGGCGAGACTAGGTTAGACCAGGCGAGACTAGGCATGACCAGGTGAGGCTAGGCGAGACTAGGCGAGAGCAGGCGAAACAAGGCGAGACTGTTTCGCTTCCAGGCGATCCATTGTTTGCCATACCCTATCTTCATCTGATGATCTAGTTACTGTAAAATTATCGGCATGTTCCTTTTTACATCATTACATTTTTTTAAGATTGTAGTAATTGTTCAAATTATTTGGATAGTGTAGATATCACTGATGCGAAATAAAAGTTGTTTATTTTGTACAATTGGGTGGTTGATATACCTATGGATGTACGTGTATTTTAAATAGGAAATTTGCAGACACCAAAATTCTTTTCAATCTCCTTACAAAATTTCTGAATTGCCTAGGTCACTTATAAATTGGTAAATAATTGTATGGTAACTTGAAAATTGTGTAGTCATTTTCTGAATTAACGGGTAGGTGGCTACACCCATATGCTACTGACGAGTGAGCTCCGACGTGTACACTTACCACTCTTTTGAGATTAACGTTTCTCAATCTACCGCGTATGCAATTTGAAAAAGATTCCAGCCAACTCTCTCCCATAGGTTTACCTTTCCTGTTGTCTTGTTTTTCGTTTTCAATGAAGATGATCTTTTTATTGAAAACCGCGAGCTTCGAAGAACTTGATTTGCGCGACGTTATACGAGACAGGAAGTTGCTTATTTTTGAGGTCGGGGTGGTCAGTCTGTACCGAAGGTGGCTGATGCCAAGACTGAGAAAGATTGGAAACTAGCATCCCCTTAAATCCAGATATATTTGCTTTTGCATGGTTATAAATGTTACTTTATTTTTATTCAAATGAATTGCCCATAGTATGATATATAACAGGCCTGAATAAAATTAACCCAATTTCATAATGTACATATATAAATGGATTTAAAAAAAACGGTGGCCGGCCTGTCAAAATGTTCTGTCATATTTTTTACGTAGCTTAATCCCTTGACCTTCTCAAGATAACTCTGCGACCCTCATCAAACTTGGCATTCTTGTAATTATTTCTTTCGTTCTTTTTCACTTCTCACTTTGCGCTCCCGATCGCGAGTTCCCTCGAGGTAAAATAGACGAGGAAGGCCTCATCGACTCTTCTCGTCTTTAATTAGTCGGTTCTATTAGCTACTGCGCCACGCGGTAGCGCTAGTAGAATTAATACGACTAATTGTCTCGTGCATATACTGAGAGGATAAGCAGCAATATTCTTGAATTCGTCAGCTTTCACTGGTCCTCGAGGAACGGTCGCGTCTCGGACAACGTTCTTGTATGCGGTGATTCGAGAAGCAAACTCAGTTGTAAATTTTACAACAACAGTGTTTTTCGGTAAGGGGTCTGCGTAAACTTGAGATTCAGAAAGTGCGATTTTTTGTATTGGATAGTTTTATAATCTGGGTCTATAATTGTAATTTGCAACGGAGATTTTGTAAAAATTCCAAAAATTGATCGAGTCGTGACGGTTTTTGCAAAGGATCAGATCGTCCACTGCGCTGTGACTTTTTTGTGTTTTTCTCGAAATTATGTTCTATGAAAAGGTGTCAATCGTACCTCAAAATCTATTCATCTGATTCGCTATTTCTATTCTATCTATTTGTTGATAAGAAATGATTAAAATTGTTGATAAGAAATGATTAAAATTGTTTTTTGAATTCGAACATCGAACTTTTTTTCCAAAGATTGGGATTTTTGTTATCTTTACAATTCCAAAAAACTATCCGGTCATGCGAAAGTTTTATTATTTTACTCGAAGTACATTTTTTATTTTTTATTTTAACATCGAACTTTTTTCTACAGATTGCCCTTTTCGTAATCTTTACAATTCCAAAAGACTATCCGGTCATACGAAATCTTTATTGTTTTACTCAAAGTACATTTTTTATTTTTCATTTGAGATCGCCCTACTCGTGCAGAAATGGTTGCACGAATCCAATTGGATTTCCATACTTGTTTCCACTTCCTGATAGGGATCCAATGGGTATCGCATCGGTTCCCTACACTAAAACGTCACGGTCGTACATTGGATTTTAATCGGGATTCCCCATTGGGCTCCAATGCACGAATCCAATGAATTCCAAAGGATTCCCACATTATCGAATGAAATTCGACACGATGATGATGATTGATAAATCCCATCGCGATTTGTATGTTGAATTGAAAAAAATAAAATAAAGATTTACAAAATGAGTGGGTCTTGAAAAAGTACAAGTCTTGTCTTAAGGGGCTATACCAGTGTGACACTTGCAAAAAATCGATTTTTTTCGCCTTTTTCGACAGATTATATTTTCAAGAATATCATTATTTTATATCAATATCATTTTATCTTGCAAAAATCGATAGTTAAATCGTTAGACGCGTTTTTCTCGAAATGAGATTTTCAAATTTGCTGACATTGTAACTCAAAGAGCAATTATCCGATTGACTTGAAATTTGAACTGAGTACTCATGAATATATTTACTCTACAATGACGTAGGATATTTTTGATTAGATGAAAATTGACGATTTGGCATTGAAAAAAACGACCATTTTATAGGCGAGAAAACAGACATTTTTTTTCATAACTACGCCATTTTGTTAGATTTTCATATTTTTCGAAAATCCTACGTCATTGTACAGGAAATACCTCCCAGTTTAATGACATTTTTTTCTTTTTCGGTTTCAGCAACTCAATCGGCCGGAATCATATCAGCGGTGGAGGAACTTTTGACGCCTCCGAAGGCAGCGCATACGTCGCTTGGATCTCAATATTTTTCTATGAAAAAATTATGTAATATAGGTAAAATATAGCCAAATATATTCTTAATTTTCTGAAACATTCAATTGCGTACTTTTCTTCCAAAAATATCCCGAAAATCACTCAAATTCTCAGCGTCCACACTGGTATGGTCCCTTAAAAAAATTTAAATCGCTCAACAAAATATCTTAAAAATTGGTTTGGAAACACATCACCAAAAATTCATTTCAATCATGGTTTGTTATTTATTTTATTGTATTTTGACATAATATCCCCACACCCACGCTCACGAAGTCTGTAGGTTATGTTTCAACACGCCGAGTTTTTTCTCGTGACTTTTCACACATTTTCGATTGGAACGTGGTAAAAATTCTCAAATGGCGTTCATCAGGGTAGCCTCAAGAAATTTTGTTACAGGATCACGAAAGGATATTTTTTGGGAGATCCAACACACTCCGTTTGAGAATTTTCGATAATAAATTCTCAAACGACGTCAATCGGGGAAGAGCGCGGAATCCACTTGGATTCCAATGTGGACTCCATACTTGCGGAGTCCCTATCAATTCCCTATAGGGATGTCGTAGGATTTGGGGGCTCCCCGATAAATTTCTGCACGGGTAATTTCGGGAACCACCTACACTAATTCGCTATGCAGCAACGGCGGCACTTTGTTTGAATAATAATAACTCAATCAGTTATCAATATTTTTCAGTAAAAAAAAATGTTAAACTTTGCAAGACTATGTATTAATTTTGTGTAAAATCGCAGCCTCGTCATCTCGAAACTCTCATCGGGAAAAAAAACTTTTAATCGACCAGATTTTTGGGCGTTTCCATTTTTTCATTTCCACAACACAGCTATTCACACCCATGGTTCTCGTTATTCTTATATGAAAAAAAAAGTTATTAAAAACATTTGTCCTACCGCACATCCGATAAAATGCATTTTTGTCGTTCGAATTCTCTAGTAGAGCAATAGAAGAAGTCTCCTTCTGGAGAAAAGTACAACAGTCGTGTCAGCGCTGGTGCGTACGAGCTGTAAGAATGGCTGCATATATCGATGGCAATGTCGATAGTGTGAGCCACTATATGCAAGCGAAAAGAGGCGAAAATTCTCCCGCTCTTCCGCACTCTCGGAACCTTTTTTCTTACCTCTACTTGCTGAACTGTACACTCGATCTCTCGCAACGCCACCCTGCTGCACCCGAAGCAGGTACGAGATCCCGCAACTACCAAGATTTCCCCCGTTTTTTTCGCTCTTTTCCCGGGGCGAAGAATCGTCTCGCCCGTCTCGGTTATCTGCCGGTAAAATCATCTCGCACCGACAAATGTGCAGCTTTGTTCGATGCATTGTCGTGCTTGTCCGAGGAACAATGTTCACTTCTTCCGAGCTAAAAATGTCGAACTACGACACTAGAGAGTTTTCTTCCTCTCTTTGTCCCTCTCTCTCTCTCTCTCTCTCTCTCTCTCTCTCTCTCTCTCTCTCTCTCTCTCTCTCTCTCTCTCTCTCTCTCTCCCTGGTCTTCTCTTTCGTTTCGAGCAGTCTGCAGGATCGAAGTACATTTTTTCGTCCTCCAGTCCAGTTGAAGAGTCCTTCACGCGAAGGGGCGACGAGGGAACACATGCAGCAAAAAATAAACGTCTCTCGCGTGCACCGTAGTAAAATTCATCATTTTCAATGAAATAACATTTTTAGACGATTGATCAGTATGGATAGAAGCAATCGAGAGCAATCCACATACTAAGATGCTGAAGTAACGCGTGAATGTTTAAAAACAATATATTTTTCTTCAATTCGTTCCACGCCTAATTTAAATTACTTTTGCTCTGACAAGGAACATCACTTTGGTGTTCTCCGATTTTGTTGAAACTTTTTTATGTGGAAGAGTATCAAAAACTGAGACACGTATTTTTTTTTTATCAGCGGAAAAACGGTTTTAAGGGGTGAAACGCACCCTAAAATGGGGATGTTTTTCGTCGATAAAGTTTTGACGGTACGAGATATTAAAAAATTCCAAATTGCAACAATGTTTATTTTTTTGTGTACTATACATTGGAGCTGAGAACGATAACGTTATCGACGAAAAACGAAAGCACCCCTATTTTCGAGGGTGCGTTTCACCCCTTAAAACCGTTTTTCCGCCGAAAAAAATACGTGTCTCTTAGTTTTTGATACTCTTCCACATAAAAAAGTTTCAACGAAATCGGAGGAGGACACCAAAGTGGTGTTCCTTGTGAGACCAATGTGCATCACGGTTCGCCTGTTCGATGCAAATATATATGCGCGCGCGCGCGCGTGTATGTGTGTGTGTGTTTTAGCTGGTTGGCTGATGTTTTAGAGATCCCATCTCGTTTAAAATATATTTCGATGTGAAATATTCTGAACTGTTCGAAAAAAATACTTTCAAAACCGGGAAAAACGGGGCAAGGCCCGAAACATCGATTTTTATACTTTGAACGTGATTTTTGTAATTTTTCAAACAACCCAGGATTTCAGCATATTTGTTTTCAAACGGTTCATGTTTTTCTCTAAAAAATCGTTTTTTTTTATTTCTAGCTATAGTTGGAGAGAAGTTATGGGCATTTGAAAATTTGGTGATTTACAAAATTTGAAAACTGTGAGCCGCCATTACTAAAAAACTATTGGATAAAAAAATTCGAAAAAAATTATGGATGCTTGTTTTAATGTGACCTTTCAGGTGGTCTTAGTTTTCCTAAATTCAGACCACTCGGTAAAACTTTGACACGGAATTGGTGGAATTACCCATATATATATATATATATATATATATATATATATATATATATATATATATATATATATATATATATATATATACGTATTCGACTGACGTAAAAGGTTCCCCCAACGTTTATTTAACGATTGCTCCTATTTGGTGTGCACCAGCGATTACTTTCGTAAATGTTTCACGGGTTAGAATATCGAGAGTCTTGACGCGTTCGATCTTCACAAGACTCCTCGTCTACTGACAACAAAACATACGTGTTTCCTCGACGTTTGCATGCACCAAAAGCACCACTCTCAAAAACTTATTTTTCCGTAAGAACTCTAGTCGATCTTTGAGTACCGTGAAATTGTGAACGGTACCTCACTCGAGGCTGACAAAAAAAAGAAAGAAAGAGGAAGAAAATCTCATCGTGTCACGAGATTAAAAAAAGGAATAAAGAGTTCGATTGCTATCGGTAAACCGAACGCCCTCTGTGAATGAACTGGCGTTGAATACGCGGGGCATAGGGAGAGAGAGACAGAGAGAAATAGAGAGAGAGAGAGAGAGAGAGAGAGAGAGAAGCGCCTAAAACTCTCCTCTCGGAAAGGGTCTCTATGAAAATCCTCGAGGAATCTCTTGAACTGTTGTCCACAACAATTATCGACGATTCTCCGTGCGACCACTTGAGAAACATCGAATATTTTACCCTCTTTGGCGATGACAAATCGTTTCCCTTCACGAGCTCGCCTCAAATATGATTTATGGCCACCATGGGCCGCGCGCGATTTCGGGATTCCGTCGGAAATGATTGGAAAGTTTCTCTTGACTTTTATCGAGATGGACTGGCCACGAGTCAAGGAACGTGTGCGGGACTTCTGAACTTGCCCCGCGCCCAAAGAATTTCGTCCACGAGGACAAAGCTTTCGTAAAATTAGCCCAATTGAATAAGTCTTTATAAATCTTTCCATCGATGTCGAAAGTTTCCCCGTTCCTCTCCGACTGACTTTCTCAGCCGCGAAAAAGGATACATAATTCACGAAATAAATGGACTCGGCTGCTCACTTTTCGATATTCGATTCTCCCCCTTTTTCGGAAACGAATCTACGGTCAGTTGGATCCCCGCTGAGATAAGGGAATATCGAAAAATGTATGCAGTATACGAGAAGCCGAGGAAAAGCCTTATCGGAAAGGGCTCGTGAACGTTAGGACGGCTTCTTATACCCGTTTCGTTTATGGGGGAGTAGCATTGCGGGGATCGTCGAGAATCGAGCGTTCAGGCACGAGGACAGCTCGTTCATCTTGGGTCGGTACATTAACGTTAATCACAGAGAGGTTGTACGAAGGGCGTACGCGGGATCGTCCGAGCCCGCCTATTTCCAAGACCCAAATATTCACGTTTTTTGTTTCTTGCGCCCTTATTCTCGGTTCCATCAAATTTGTGTGGTGTATAAAAAGAAAAATGCTTCACACCGACGGTGGGATTATCTTTGGTCTCGTAATCGACGGTAGCTTTACGGTTCTGTGACACCCGCCCTACCGTACTATGTAACTATACAATAAAAACGACCTACCACTTTTGGCCAAAACGATTCTCGCTTTTATCGACGCATATATACAGGGTGTCCTGTTATGAATGGATAATCCTGCAACTGTCTATAGAGGAAATCATACAGGGTGTTAGGAAGGTCGATGCAAAGCCTTAAAGGGGTGATAGGTCACCTCGTTAGGAACATAACTAACCCAGGTTACCTTAGTCCGGAGTCTAAGGATTTCGAGTTTTCATGGTGAGTATGATTCTTGGAAAATTTCCCAAAATTAGGTACTAACTCGTTTACCTCTTATGTTAATGCTATTTTTTTAATAACATTAAGGGGTGAGATGCAGTCAGAATTTTCGAAAAATCGATTTTTTTGTACATTTTCTTGAAGTATGATGTTTTGAAAATATTCCCTGAAAATTTCAAGTCAATCCGACGAATAGTTTCCGGGATATCCCGCTATTAGTAAAGAGGCGTCGGGTCCCCGTGGCAGGTAGCGGCTGACAAACTCGCAAACGATAATACCCGGGAAGGCAAAATGCTTCGAAGACAACAACAGATTGATGTTTTGGGAGCTTCCACATCGGCAGAAACCCTATTGCATGGGCCAGGAATTGATGATTCGATGTAAGTAATTCTTCAATTAATATTTCTGTACATAAATCAAGTGTGAAATTGGAAAACTCTTTCAGAAATTTTCAAAAATGTATTACTCAAAAACTATAAACTTAAGGCGTTACCCCCACTTGTAGCGCAAAAAAGGCCTTTTTCATGAATTTTTTTAAAGAAAACTACAAAACTTTTTTAATCGATCAATATACCATCTTAAAGAACACATCTTGAAGAACTTTCAGTAATTTTTTTATTGAAAAATATTACATTGTTTAGTGGCAAATGGCCGTCAATGAAATAATGTTTTTATATGCACGGTTTGCGGTGACCAACATTGCGGCGAAGTGGATCATCTGAAAAAAAAATGCGGATTGATTTAGTCAAATATAAGTATAAACTAGTCTTTAATCGAAGGATTTTAAAAATATTCATTTTTCACAAAATGGCGGACAGTCAAAGTTAATGGTTCGATTTTCACGAAAAAAAACGGCCGTTTTTTGGCTATAAAACGGCCATTTTTTTCGAAAAAAAAAAATCGAACGATTAAAGACTACATTTTTATGTATTAAATAAGCCTGCAAAATTTCAAGAAGATCGGTTCATTAGTATTCGAGTAATCTTGGTCACCGACTTCAGAAATGCCATTTTGAGAAAAACGCGTTTAAAGTTTCAATTTCAGTTTACACGAAGAAAATATTTTTTTTGTAAACTTACACAGAGTCATCTATTCTGGGCATCAAAAAAAACTGCACTTCAAATTGCACTTCAAAAAAATGCAATAAAAAAAAATCAATTTTTTCAAAATCGCAAGTGGGGGTAACCCCTTAAGCAAAATTTTATAAAGAATACTTTCTTTTTAAAATTGCCCAAAATGTTTTTAAAAACATTATTCATTCCGAAAAACTTTAATTTTTTGAAAAATTGTTTTAACAATTGGCTATAAACGATTAAATACTCGACTTTTCGGCAAATAATTGTGATATTCGGATTCAGCGGATCAAAATACTTAAAAAAGTTTAGCTTCATCCATCGAGCTCAAAATTTTACGAACGTACAATACCGTATACACATCGAAAAACTTTAAAGGCGTTTTTCTCGTAACGTTGTTTTTCAAGTTGGTGACCACTATAATTTAAAAAACCACTCGATGGATTTTGATGAAATTTGGTGTGCTTATTGATAGCATTAAAAACTAGCCCTTAATCGAAGGATTTTCATTTTTGTTGAACATTTCTAATTTTTTAAATAATAAACGAGCGATTTTTTGTCGAAAATCGAAAGTTATCTGTCGGAAGCTAGCATTTTATTAATTTTTGAAAAAAAAAGCTTCGATTAAGGACTAGATTTATTATCAAACTAATGATTTTTTTTTATTTAGGATGATCCAGTAAAATTTTATGATGGTCACGGCAAAGCACTACATGCCAAAGGGGGTCCGACAAAGATGGCGATATTGTTATAAATAATCGACATTTTTCTTTAAAAATTTGTACAAGTCAAGTTGAAATATAACATGAAAAGTCTGTGTAACCTCTTTTGTAAAACAAATTCAATTACTATAAAAAATAAATTATTGAAAATGCTCGTTTTTTCACGTCTCTGACTGCATCTCACTCCTTAACATAAGAGATATTTTTATTTTTTGACAAGTTTTTAATTGTTCAACACGTCCCATTTAGTTAGTTGTGTGGATACAAATGATTCTATTCGTGTTTGTCGATCGAATAAACATTGAGCCAATACGCAAATAAGTTTTTAGTTGCCAATTATTGTCTGTTTGAACATTATGAATGAGTTAGTAACTAATTTTGGAAAATTTTGAAAAAATCATGCTTACCATGATAACTCGAAATTGACTTTGGACTAAGGTAACCTAAGCTAGATATGTTCCTAATGAGGTGACCTATCGCCCCCTTAAGGCTTCGCATCGACCTTCCTGACACTATGCATACTGGAATTCCAGTTTAGTAAAAGTCCCACGGTTTTCGAGATTTTGGGCTTTATGTTATTTTTTTTTTAATCACGTACTTTTGGTTTTTCGCATGCCATTTCTACAAGTGATATGAATTGACAATAACTAACCAACTTTTTAAAGTAATTGGCACGTTATGCGTACCTAATGCATTTTTTTTTACATCGCAGCCTATCAAAGTCAGATGTTCTAATTGGTTTGTATGAAAATTCTGCACAAGATCTTTCTTCACAAAGATTTCTTAACATTTGAGGTCAAAAAGAAGACTTTTCTAGATAAAAGAAATAACCAAGAGTATTTTTTATATAAACCGGGCCAAAAAAGTTATCACTTGTAGAAATGGCATGCGAAAAACCAAAAACAGTTGATTTTTATCTCGAAAATCGTGGGACTTTTACTAAACTGAAATTCCAGCATATAGTAGGACATAATCTGACCTATCGACAGTTGCAGGATTATCCATTCCTAAAATGACACCCTGTGTATATATATATACACACAGAGACTCACTAGAAGTTAGTCACTTAAGAACAGCTATAAATATTGATTTTAGACGAAAATGTCAAAGACAAAGATTACAATGGTTTGTCAATGTCTTCATTTTGGTAGCCGCAGATTTTTTTTCATGCGGTCGTATCAATCTGATTTCAAGGTCACCTCTACTTTTTTAAAGGGAAATATTTTTTATTGGCCACGAAGGTAGAGCACAAAAAACTGACCTACAATATCATGACCTTGGGATGACCTTGAAATACAAAAAACAATGCAAAACGGCAAGCAAAAAAGGCAGTGGTTTTAGACGCAAATGATGTTTTTATCGCATGACGTGTTAAAAAATGTATCCATGGACCGCAAATTTTTTAATCGAAACCACTGCCTTTTTTGCTTGCCGTTTTGCATTTTTTTTTATTTTTCAGGGTCATCCCAAGGTCATGATATTATAGGTAAGCGGCTTTGTGTTTTTGTGCTCTACATTTGTGGCCAATGAAAAAGGGGGTTTCCCGTTTGAAAAGTGGAGGTTGCCTTCAAATCAGGTTGATAACTAGACCTTGAAAAAAAAATCTGACTTCCGAAATGTAAACATTGACAAACCATTCAAATTTTGTCTCCGACTTTTTCGCCTGAAATCAATATTCATGGGTGTTTTCGAGTGACTAACTTCCAGTGAATCGCCCTGTACATGTCTTGCGTTTTTGTATGCGCGAGAGGGAAAAGAAAGAAAGAGCAAGAGAAAGACTTTAAGTGGAGCTCTGACTCTGCAAGAATTTTTTTTCCTCCTCTCTAAACGTCCACCGTTCAACGTGCTTTCCTCTTTTTCCACCACTTTCACGCCCTTCCACTTTCCCTTGCACTTCTGTGGACGACCGTTTTGAACGAAGAGAAGCTCTCCCTTTGGTCTACGCTTATCCCGATTGATTATCGATCGGACTCTCCTCACAGGATCCATGTCCGTTCGCAATCGTCGCGGTCGGTTGCGCGATCTAAAGTTTGTGTCTGTTGCGGATTCTTGAGTCAGAAAAACCGGGAACGGTCGTTTGAGAGTGACGTTTTTTTTCTGTTTTTTTTTACTATTGACATCGTGACCGTTATTATTGTTTATATATTTATATTTAATCAAATATGCGTATATATTTTTATATATAATTTATATTTAATTATACGTAATTATATATAAGTTCGGTGATAATCGAACTTCTGGGATTGCGTTTTAGAGGGCTGATACCAGGGATAAGCGAAAATTAATTATATTAACAACTAACAATTGCAATTACTACGGCAATTGATAATTGAATTACTTTGTCACAGATTACTAAAGTAAGTAGTTACCACAAGTACCGAGTGTAATTAATTACTATGTAATTTGATTTAAAGCTAATCCGATACAAATCAATCGATTGCATATTAATCCAAATAATGTAATTGTGCGTGTTACAAGAATTCGAATTACAGTTCTTGCAATTCACGAGCGCGAGTGGACCTTACATGTGGTAATTCGTGTAAATGCACGTTTCAGTAGTGTGCGCTGTTTGCGTGCCTGCCAGGCACAAAAGTTGTGTTTCCAAAGTTGACAGTGGCGCACACACCACACTTGATCCAACTTTAGAGGTTAAGATGATATTTTCTCCTATATTATGCCATAAATAATAACGTGATTAGATTACAAAGTATTTGAATACATTCTAATCAGATTACTTTGTAAATAAATACATTGCAACAGATTACATAATATGTGCTGAGTAATTGAATTACAATGTAATGAAATACACTTTAATGAGATTACTCTTTAATTGAATTACTTTGTAACCAGATTAATAATCAAATGATAATGTAATTTAGTTATGCCCATCACTGGGTGACACCTTTAGGCTGACTTTCATGATTTCTTTTTGAAAAGAAAGATTTCTTCACTATTGTTGAGACTTAGGGTATGTTTTATACTTTTGGCTGTTACGTGATATTTTTTTATTGATCTTTAAGAATAGCGGAGGTATGCGACGGTCTTCTAAACGGGTTGCGGCGGATGTTGTCAGACGGCGTGACACGTAGCGTCGGCGAGAATAATCTGAAAAAAAAAACCAACGAAGATTTTTCGTTCAATAACACTCATACGCAGAATGTAAACGAAAAAGTGAGGAATGTCGACGTACGCCTTGAAACAAAAACATTGAATTTGAAAAAGACTTGTTTTTTCAAAAATATTTAGGGTCATGTTTTAGACAATAAGGCTAGAAAGATTTAGACCAAATTTCATCAGAATTGGTCGGTTAGTTTTTTACCTATACGTCACCCCAGTTTTGGAAATGCAATTTAGAAGACCGTGCCATACCTCCACCGTTTTTAAAGATTAATAATAAAAAATACCATCTAACATCCGAAAGCAGTGATCAAAAATACCGTAAGTTGAAAAAATGGTGAAGGTTCCTTTAAGGGGAGGGTAGGGGTTTCAGCGTTAAAAAAACACTTTTTTGCGAATTTTTTTCATCTGTATGCATAGAGTAAATTTATTGAAACGTTTTGTACATTGTGAAGTGTCATTTCAAGAACATTCCGTCAAATTTGCACGCGAAAATATCCACAAACAAGCCGGTGACAAAGCTTTTCCAAGAACGCACTGAAAAAAAGAAATAGTACAAAATACAGGGGCTACACAGTTCGCATTGGACTCGAGCGATTGCACAGCGATATTACCTGAAACACAGTGCTCAAAATACAGTGTGCTCAAAGTAAATTATTACAGTTCCTATACTGTCCTCTTTGGACTCGAACCGCTCTACTGTATCTTTTACTGGAACACACAGTCCAAAATACAGTGTAGTCAAAAGTAAATTTTGACAGTTCAACACTGTAATATAAATTTAACAAAACTTGTAATATGACAGTTGGTTAATCTGTATTATGTACAATGAATGCGTCAGTTATATTGACAGAGTTTATGTAGGTGTTTTAACAGTGAAGTCCTCTGTTCTAGAAACTGGTTAGCAACAGGTATAGTTTCAGTTTTGAACCGTTGCTTTTTACAGTGTGAACACGGGAAACGTTCTTGTTTTAATACTGTAATACAAACTTGATGAACCCCGTAATTTAATAAGGCCACAAATCGTATATTATAGAAAATTAGGGGTAAAAATAACATTAGATAGCGCTGAAAGAACAATTGAAGCGCTGAAAGAACTGCCAGTCCTTTGTGTCGTGGTCGCGCCACGCTCGAGACAGGTCCTAACCAGTGAATACCGTTTACAACGTCACACTGTAAATTTGATTATAAACATAAAATTAAAAAAGTTCGGCGAAACCTTCGCTTACAATGTATATTGTAAGCAATGTAATATATACACACACACACGCACACACACACACAAACACACACACACACACACACACACACACGCACGCACGCACGCACGCACGCACACACATGCACGCACGCACGCACGCACGCGCGCACACACACACACACACACATATATATATATATTAAGAATATACTGAACTGAGTGAGACACACAAAAAAACGTTTATCCATAAAAGAAGTGAGAAAACTGTGTAGAAAATATTAAAAAATCAGTCACATACACAGGAACGTACCTTTTTGTAAATAATTCTCTCTGTTTTATAATTTCTTGAATTATGTCGCACAAATTTCAACATTCGCATCCTATCGACCATGCACTACTAACTGGCAATCCTTTGTGTCCTGGCCATGTGCCTCACCCCACGCGCGAGACAAGTCCTAATTACACAAGAACGTACCTTTTTTTAAATTCTCTCTTTCTTTATAATGTCTTGAATTCTGTCGCACAAATTTCGATGTCCGCGTCCTATCAACCACGCACTACTAACTGGCAATCCTTTGTGTCCTGGCCTCGTGCCTCATGTGCGTACAGCATAAAAAACAGTGATCGCATTTAAATTTTACAGTTGAATATTTTTACTGAAATCACTGATGTATTCACAATATCAAACTGTAAATAAACCAGTCTAACTGTAGAAATCTCAGAGTGCACAGATAACGTCATGAACTGTCGAAAGAAAAGTAAAACTACCGTGCCACACTGTGAAATTTAATGAATCACTCTGTACTCAATACAGTGTACACTGCAACCCTTGCACTTTACGTACAGTATAAAAAGCAGTGATCTCATGTAAATTTTGCAGTTAAATATTTTTACTGAAATCACTGATTTATTCACAATACCAAACTGTAAATAATCCAGTGTAACTGTAAAAATCTCAGTGTGTACAGGAAAATTCGTCATTTTTGTAGGACAGGATTTACATTACTTTGTTTTACTGTAAAATGAAATATGGCACCCTGTTTTTCATGCGGTTTATACTGTGATTTTCGCTGTTTCTTTTTTTCCGTGCGCCCTTGGAAAAACACGATTTGCTGTGTTCACTGTATCTCAGCTAGAAATTATGTGAAACCAAGTACCATTAAAATTTAGTCAAAGCATCATCAAATCCTCCCCCAACGGTCTTTGATAATTTTTTTTTTTCATTTCTACATTTTTGGTGGTCATGTAAATTGAAAAGTGCTATTTTTCACGAAAAATTCCGCCATTTTGGGGGTGGAAAAACCCCTCGATGTAAAAAAAATCTAAAACTAACCGTTGGGGGGAGGTATTTTATATGTAGAAAGTGTGTACTAAGTTTGAAATAAATCGGTCATTTAGTTTTCAAATGGCAGTGAACACGGACTTTGAAAAAGTGGTTTCGAGAAAAACGCGGCACCGGCTTGTTTGTGGATATTTTCGCGTACAAATTTCACGGAATGTTCTTGAAATGACACTTAACAATGTACAAAAGGTTTCAATAAATTTACTCTATCCATATAGATGAAAAAAATTCGCAAAACAGTGTTCTTTTTCACGCTGAAACCCCTACCCTTCCCTTAAAAAAATCATAAAAATCAGCGAGCGCCTTCAGCAACCCCTTAATGTTGGAATACTGAAAGAATCATTCCGTTGCTCATACGTCACATGGGCAACGGAATCGAGCGAAAGCCTCGTTACTTTTCAATCAGCGGCGTCTCGAACAAACTCAGGGAATTGCTTCGTCGACGTTCCGTTCAATGGACGCGAATCGACGTGAGCAGACATAATTTTATTAAATCAATGCATGCATTTAGCTGGAGCTTTTTGGCTGTTTTGAAGAGATTTCTTAAGGTGGAGGACCAGCACAGGACCGCTGAAATCCTGAGGAATAACACGTCGTAGAAGCGAGTGGGATGGACACCAAGTGGAGGCAAATCATCAATATAAGATCAACGGCTGAAAGACACGATGTGCGAAAAAACTCTCATTCAGATTTTTCAAAATTAATAAGATTAGCGGATCAGGGTCCCAATATACTTGAGGCCCAAAGGCAGGTCGATTTTCAATATATTTTTTTCTGATCAGAGTATTGGAATGACGAGGTCGGGATTTAACATACAATTAATATAGAGCCTTGTAATGTTCGAGTTTTTTTTTTTTGAATACTGATGAACAATAAAGTTATTATTATTTAAACAAAGTGCCGCTGCTGCTGTATCGCCAGTCCGTGTAGGTGGTGCTGGCAACTACAAATAAAAAAATTGAAAATTGTGCTTTTGGTATAATAATATTTTACTAGTACCGGATAGTTTTTGTTTATTTGGAAAATTATAACGAGGGAGATACCTTTAAGCGAGGCAAACAAATTTACTGATTTTCATGATTTTTTTTTAAAGAAAAATTTTTCACCAATTTTGAGACTTAGGGTATGTTTTATTACTTCTTTTGATTGTTACATGGTATTGTTTTAAATTAATCTTCAAAAATGGCGGAGGTATCTCTCGTACTATCTCGGAAAGTCGCCACGTTTTACCAAAGTTCGATTTAAGTTTTTAAGTACGTTTATGCAGAGTTTGCATTTTTGTTAATTTATTTTGGTTTTAAAATTCGTTCACGTAGTTATTTTATAAATAAAGTTACATTTCTTTTTATTTGTCTGAAAAAGTCAGGTGTCCGCCACTGGGGGACTTCCCCCTATGACACGGCTTTCTAAACTGCATTTTCAAAACTGGCGTGACGCTAAAAAACTAATCAACCGATTCTAATGAAATTTGGTGCAAATCTTTCTAGCCTTATTGTCTAAAACATGAACCTAAATGTTCAAAAAGTATTTATATCGCAAAATGTAGCTATTTCTTACTTTTTCTTGGTTCATATTCTGCGTATGAGTGTTGATGACAAAAAACTCTTCGTTGGTTTCTCTCAGATTGATCCCGCCGACGCTACGTGTCACGCCGTCCGAAAACATCCGCTGCAACCCGTTTAGAAGACCGTGCCATACCTTCGTCTTTTTGAAAGAATAATAAAAAAAAAAAGTAGTAATAAAACCTACCCTAAGCCTGAAAAATGGTGAAGAAATCTTTCCTTTAAAAAAAAATCATGAAAAACCGCAAGTTTTTCCTCGCTTAAAAGATCCCCCTTAACGGGGTATCCCTCTCTGAAAGCCCTATTTGAAAGGTCAGTATGATACAATTTTTTCTAGTAACACATTGGTCGGAATAAATTAATTTTTTCCCAGTATGTTGTAGACATGTTTGTGGTTACAATGTAATTTTTTCGGAAGAAAATCCTTTCGAAGTGTTCGGGGTGCTGCAATTGGCGTTGCAGTCCTCCAGCGGCGAGGCCCGGAACGACGGGATCTCTACCAGGCTCAAATGTAGTCTGAAACGAAAACAACAAATTTCTTCTTCAAATATATCCAACTGGCTATGGGTTCACGATCCACGTTTCGAAATTTCGAAAAATACGAAAAATGACAGCTTCTCCAAAGAAAACCTCATTTTTCTCTTGAAAAACAGCATGTTGAAGTCATTGTTATTAAGGTAGTTCCTCTGCGATAATCTCAACCAAAAGTTTACATACCATGTTCATGTTTAAAAGATTGATAATTGGTTTAATTAGTAATGAATAAAATTAAAAACTACGCAACATTGACTCGGTACTATTAAATAATACGATGGATATCATTTATTGCCGTAAAATATATTTTATATTGTTTTTGATCTACCATTGCCAGTAAACTTTTTGCCGGGACTGTCCAGGCTTTGCCCCAATACACGCAATAGCTTGTGTATACAGACAATGCAGTCTTCTGTGTGTGTGTGAGACCGACGATCGTGGCAACGTTGCGCATCAGCTGTGGCCTACGTACATATTTTCGCTGTAGTGGAAGACAATATTATTTGTGAGCTAGGAGAAGAGCAATTCTCAAAAAATGTCCACTCGAACCCGACACAAGGGACAATTCATTAAAAAAAAAGTGCTTGCGAAGAAAATAAAAGCCGTAGCGGCTTCCCTAAGAGCACGATACGAACACGATGAGGAAATTGACGAGGAAAATTTAGAGGTTATCCAGTGCGATGGGAGACATATCGTCGAGCTGCAAGAGCTTGGAAAAAACCTTCGATGCGGTATATGTCGAAAAGTTCTATCATTGAAAAGAATTGTGAAAGAAACACGTCTTGGGCTCAATTCGTGTTTAACGATTTCTTGTGACACTTGTAACGTGAATACACTCGTTCTGACAGGAAAAATGCATACCGCAAAAGACCTCTCAAAATTGTCAGATGTGAACACGAAAGCTGTCCTTGGTAAGCCAATTAATTTAATGATTGAATCCCATATATTTTTTCTAATTCTCAATCTGCAATGACAATTTCTTTGCTGTGTTAAATAGGGGCTGTTCACTCAGGTGTCAGACCCACTGCTTTGAACAAGCTTCTAGCTTGTTTAAACGTCCCTCCAATATCGGAGAATTTGTTCAAGCAGTACGAACGAGAAATTGGCCCCGTAATTGAGGAATGTGCCAAGGAAAGCTGCAAAAGAGCTGCGGAGGAAGAGCGTAGATTAGTAATAGAAAATGTCGAAAAGTTATGTCAGGAAATGTGAGTATTCAGCGTAATTGATCAGGGTCTGATTTGATAATCGAGTATATCTTTTTTATAGCTTTCATTTTGCACTATTGAAGTAAATTAACTCGTCAAATCTCTGTGTATAACAAGATTTTTTATGAAGCGCTGTAAGAATTTGTTTCAAATCTCTGTGGCGCTGTGAGAATTTTTTCAAATGTCTGCGGCGCTATAAGAATTTTTTCAAATCTCTGCGGTGCTGTAAGAATTTTGTCAAATCTCTGCAGCGCTGTAAGAATTTGTTTCAAATCTCTGTGGCACTGTGAGAATTTTTTCAAATCTCTGCGGCGCTATAAGAATTTTTTCAAATCTCTGCGGTGCTGTAAGAATTCTGTCAAATTTCTGCAGCGCTGTAAGAATTTTTTCAAATCTCTGTGGCGCTGTGAGAATTTTTTCAAATCTGTGCGGCACTAAGAATTTTTTCAAATCTCTGCGGCGCTGTAAGATTTTGTTTCAAATCTCTGCGGCCCTGTAAGAATTTGTTTTAAATCTCTACTGCGCTGAAGATTCTCATAAGTATTGTAAATTTTTACTTTCTTTCAATTTGCTACTGAATTTATTTTGTAGCTTCTGCGCTTACATTTATAACTTAACGTCTAATGGTGCAGTGTGAAAGCTACATCGACTAAAAAAGACACAAATTTTTACTTCGATAAATTATTTACAGAGTAATTGTTCTACTGGTCTGTTTCACTTTTTTGCTGTTAGGCAAATTAAAATTGAAAAATATGACTAACTTTATTTTTATAGGGCTTATACCGTTTATTTGTAAATTTATCTGCAATTGTATATAGAAATATATTTCTGGACATAGTTATTCTATGTCCTCATAATTTGTACATCACGAATCGTATGTTTATACCTATACATTAAAATATCAATAAAAACTATTTATACTAAAGACTAAGCGCTAATAAAAAAGTAATGGAATATTTTTTTAAGGTATTATAACTATTTTTTAAAATATTATATAGTCGAATCGTAAGAAAAAAATCTGTTTTTTTTTTGTTAATGAAATATTAATAAAAACATCAATTCCCTCAGATATTCTATGAGTTTGATTATTTTATGTTCTACGACTATTTCTCTGCGTCAGGCCGACTGAAATAGTCAAGGAAATTTATCCTCATCTGCATGACCTTGGACCTGCGACGAATCCCAATTCTCCGCAAATCCTGAACGATGATCTTACGGTGGCGAATGCGTCCTCGGATAAATTCGACACGGCATTGGGCAACATCATCAACATCATCGTTTCTTACGATATGGGATGGAGTAAACGCGGCAATGGAAGGAGTTACGACAGTCTTAATGGCTATGGCGCAATAATAGGATTTTTCAGCGGTAAAGTCCTCGATTTTGCGACTCGGAATAGAAAATGTAAGCTCTGTGATTCGGGTCGAGCGAAAGAAGATCACGATTGTCGAAAGAACTTCCAAGGAAGCGCGAAAGCGATGGAGCCTGATGTTGGAGCTGAAATAGTAAATCGGAGCACTATTCTGAAAGAGGCAGGGCTCAATGTTCGTGTTTTAATTGGCGACGAAGATAGTTCTACTATCGCAGCCGTACGTCGAGAAAAATCGCAACGAGTTTTTAAGTTAGCTGATAAAAATCATCTTCGAAAACACTTCGTTACCGGATTGTATGAGCTACAAAAAACTTGTAAAGAGTTAAAAAAAAAGAGGCTATCTCTCATGTCAACAAATGTTTCGGATACGCAGTAGCGCAAAATAAAGGCAAATCTGTGGAGCTATCAAACTGCCTTCGCAATATACCGGACCATTTGTTCAATCGCCACACAAAATGTGGAAGCTGGTGTCCCCGTTCCGAGAATAATGCAAGCGCTCAAAAAGTGATATTCAAAGATCCAGAGCTGTACAAAAAACTGCACGAAATATTCACCAAATACGCCAACAACGCCTCCAAATTTTCGGTCGCAGTTTCGAGTCAAGCCAACGAAAGTCTGAACAGTATCATGGCTCACAAGGCTCCGAAAAATCGATGCTACAGTCAAAGCGAATCTGCCGATTTCCGTTTCTCAAGCGCTGTGTGTAGTAAGAATGACCGTGACAATTACTTACTTACCGTTGCAGAAAAAATCAACATTTCACCCGGAAAAAATACGGCATCATTTGTTGCGAAAAACGAATTGAAACATTTGCAAAGAACGTCAAAAGCTAAGTTACCTAGCACAAAAACTCGCAGGAATATACTGGCTGATCAAAGACAGGCGTTGAGAAAAAAATCGGAACAGACAGAAGGAATTCAATATCAACCTAACTGTGGCTTTGAAGTTGATATCGATGATCTAGAAAGTCATGAAGACGTTCTTAACAACAATGTACTGAATACTTCTTCGTTGTTGAACGCTTCGAATCTCGTTTTCTTCGATTTGGAAACTTCAGGTCTTCAAAAATCTGCAGACATTTTGCAGATTGCAGCCAAGTGCGGTGAACACGCTTTCTGCGAATATGCGAATCCTTCTCAGCCAATTACATCGAGCACAACAGCTATCACGGGCATGAGAAATGTGGCTGGAGAATTGTTTTTATATGATAAGAAAGTCCAGTCGATTCCTATTGAAGACGTCCTTCGTAAGTTCAAAGAATGGCTAGCTGTGCTGAAACCGTGCATTCTTATAGCGCACAATGCAAAATTTGACACTCCACGCTTACTCCAAGCTTTCAAAAATAATTCGATGATAGAGGATGCCAAAAATCTTCTCGCCGGATTCGCAGACACTCTCGTCACTCTAAGGAAGCTTCATCCTCAAAGAAAAGGTCCCGGAATGTTTAAGCTATCTACTCTAGCTGCAGATCTACTGCACATTGAACCCACTGCAAGTTTTCACGAGGCATCATACGATGTCGAGATCCTGGAAAAACTCGCGTCTACTATCCCAAAAAAGAATTTAATTGCAAATAGCAAATCTTTCAAAGAATGCTATATTCACGAAGCTCGACTACAAAAGGCAGCAGTACTCGAACGAGCCTTGAGTGATTTCAAAGATGTTGTCTCTGCGGGAATGATTAAAAAAATAGCAAGTGCGGGGATCGATCTTGTTAAATTACAAACAACATACACGAAAAGTGGAAGAGATGGTATCATTGAGTTGCTGTCGACGAACCAAATGGATAAAAAACCTCGTGTCACAAAAGACAAAAAAATCTTGGAAAAGATTATTCTATTTTTAAAAACGAACCAAAGCTCCGACGTTTAGGTAAAAAGAGAAAAAAACGAAAATGTTATTTAAAAAAACATTGTTCTATTAATATATGTTCAATTACATTATATTTTATGAAAGAGAAGATTATTTGAAAATTAAAATTTATTTGTTACATTCAAGCTAAAATCAAAATAATGTTTGTTCAAATAAAATACTTTGTTAATATTTAAAGATATATTGAGACAATATGTTTGCAATAAAAAGTATGCTTTAATATTTTTTCCACCAATTTATTCAAATGCCATTTGTTTTGGTCCAAAATCATATGTTCAAACTAAGCGCCTGGCCGTGCACACTGTTGCCAGATCGCTGACCCGTTCCCCCTCCACGCACTCGTTCGCTTGCAGGCCGAGCAGGATATTTGCTATACGAGCAAAATTGTGAGGGCTCCTCATGGTTATATCTTGGAAACTAGATGGTGAATCATTCTCATTTTTTTTCACATTATTCGTGATATCTTACTCTAGCTTATCCTCGTTTTTTATCAATTTCTTAATTTTAGTTTTGACGGTAGAATTAATGATGCTCTGTTTGCCCATCATAACGCATTTGTTACGTGTAAACCAAGCCAACTTTAAGTGTAAATATCTCAGGTTTGGGGTGGTCAAACTTATTCAAATTGCACAGATGTTTGGATAATGTATTAAATAACATATATGTCTAATTTTAACCATTTCTTAATTCAACTCTTCTGTGGAGGTACTACCTTAAGGCGGTCCTCTAGTTTCTCGGGTCGAAAAAATCGTTTTTTTTTTTTTTCATAAATCACATCTACAACATGTGTAGAAAATGTGTGCCAAAGGATTTTTCGATATTCGAAGTGGTTCACAAGTTACGGCCCTGGAACGGAGCAGGTATACTTTCAAACGCGTTTTTCTCGAAACACCATTTTTCGAAACGGTGACCACGATATTTCAGAAACTACTGCACCGATCTTGTTCAAATTTATACAGCATCTTTAATATGTTATAAGCCAGCGATTGAACTAGGATTATCATGATGGCTTCGATAGTTTTTTTTGTACGAGCGAAAAACTTAAGAAAAAATGAGTAAAAAATAGAATGTAATTTCCAAAAGTGTATAAAAAAGTCAATTATTGTAATTTAGAATTCACTCTAGTTCAATCGCTAGTCTTAAATATGAAGATTAAAATGCCGTTTGGTTTTTTGATTTCAGATAAGCAGAACAGCCGCAATCTTGGTCACCGTCAATCACCTCTTTTACTTGATGTCCTCCTGTCGGCCACTCTAACCTTTATTCTATTATATATTTTGACTTCAAAAAATTGGTAAAGCTTATTTAAATGTTAATAAAGATTATGCAAAAACAATGAAATTGATTATTTCGATGCTTTGCCCGTAAAAAATTATTGAAAAAGCCGTAAAAAAACAGCCGAGAAACTAGAGGACCGCGTTAACAAATGGTTAACTTAAATAGTGTGAAAGTTACTCAAGATATCAATCCCGCCGTGTCAAGATATGTAGTTCCGAGATATCGCGTTCAAACTCGACGGATCGCGGTAAACCCGACGCACACTCTTCCACTAAAGTAGGTGTAACTTCGTCAATTTTTCGAATTTCAGGGTCCGGTTGGTCTTAAAATGTTCTTGAAAGTTCACGCTATAACAATGTGCAAAAAAACGATATTCTTAAGTTTCCATAAAGGGATACCCTCTTAAAGAAGTACCCCGGTCGATGTCAGGACGGAAAATTGGATTCCGTAAATTCATTGAACACTCTCCTAGTGCTTCGTCCGGTGTCCGGTCCGGCCACCCGGACGCCTGTACCCATAAAGGCACGCCCGCCACCACATAGAGACTCATTTTGAAACTTGGGCAGCGAGCAGAGGAATTACAACGGCAATGGACTTCCTCCAGAGCCGAGGCTCGTTAAGCCTCGTTTACCTCGTTCGTTTTGGCATTAACAAAAGTTCTTCCGTCGATCATAAAATTGCAAACGTGCAGAGCCGCGCGACACCATCGTTCACAGTCACCCACAAACGGCGAGACGTTCCCACCGCGTGGGCTATTTCTC
This sequence comes from Ophion slaviceki, assembly GCA_944452715.1. Classification (NCBI taxonomy): domain Eukaryota; kingdom Metazoa; phylum Arthropoda; class Insecta; order Hymenoptera; family Ichneumonidae; genus Ophion; species Ophion slaviceki. The sequence goes on along the minus strand of OX101785.1, from coordinate 20,299,793 downwards.
AATTGCAACGATTGACGTGGACGCAATTTTCGCGACGCCAGCCACACCGTCGCGTCTTTCGACCTCTTGCCTCGGCCGGCCTCACTCCATAGACGCGACATTGAGGCGTCCCTTCGAACAGACGATCACTTGCAAATTGTGCTTGCTCAGACGTGTCTCTCAAGCGAAGAGTCACAAGTGTCAGGATATCATTATTGTTTTTGGCTTCGTGTACTGTGCACAAAGTCTCACGGGCTCGACGGCTTGCACCTCCGCTACGGGAGCTTGCGCAAAATTTCTCAAACGCGTCCGCTGAAGTTTCTATCCCGACCGCTCGCACGCGGGAAATTCCACAGCAAAAACTTGGTACATAGAGGGTTTTTCAATAAGGGCGGGTACACTGCAAAAACAAGGCGTGTTTGATGTGTGTTCAAGGTGTGTAGAAATAACACAACATAAAGTCTAAACACGCGTTGCCATGTTGATTCTACACACTTATGCATTCGGTATCACGTAATGCGTTATAATTACACACGTAATGCGTTAAAATTACACACGTGAGTGTGTAATTTTTACGCATTAAATTATTACACACCTTCGTAGCGTCCCCATCAATAACACGCTTATGCGAACACACATAAAGCGTGTAGAATCGACATACAAGACGCATATTTACACACATTGGACTAAACAACACGCGTTGATAGCAACACACGAGCAAAAATAACACGGGAAAAGCAATACAGCTTACGTGTGTTAATTTCGAGTTATGGATCCTATTTTAAAAATCACCATGGTTACAGCATCACGTCAAACTCATTAGTTGGTTTGACGTTCATTGATTGACAGGTTAACAAAACTACATTTGGTCTTCAATTAACCGATTAACCCGTTCAATAAACCCGATCAGATTATCGCTTTTTTCGGCCCCTTGTCAGGTTATCGTGGGTCACTGAAGGACCGAGACATGTTAGAACACGTAATTTGCAATGAAAAATTCTGATAAAATTCCTGAACATTCTTGAATACTTCTACTTTAAGGGTACACCATGAATATTGCAAAACAATTTAAACAAATATTTTATTTTTCGTCATAAACACACCCACCTCCCAAAAATGCAGACATTAACTAAAAATGGCTCGGGTCTCCAGCGACCCACGATAACCAAATCGGGTTAAGATCTTAGTATACACACACACCCTCTATAATAAATATACTCAATATATATTTCTGACTGTTGATTATGAATTTATTTACTTACTTATATGGAGGATATACATTTTATTTACATGGAGGATACATATATGTAAATAGTATTTTAAAAATGCGATTGACAACTTTTATTTTATCCGGAAAATTCATCTCGTCCGTGGTTAACTAAACTCACGTACGTTGCGTCTTTCAGCTTGAAACAAAAAACAGGGTGAGGAAAAATTAAATAGCTGTAGACCCTTTTTACACGTTTTAACGTGTGTAAGAAAATAACACACGTCAATGTGTTGTTTGAACACATCTATCCGTGTTATTTTAAGACGGTTATTTTTTACACACGTTAAAACGTGTAAAAAATGTCTAGAGCCATTACACACCTAAAATGTGTAAAAACAACACACTTGTTTTTGCAGTGTAGATGTTGAAATAGAATAAAACAAGCTGTGTGTGAGGTATTAAGGGATCGTCTCAGTGTGACCCTCCGAAAAATCACTGATTTTCGCGATGTTTTTTTTAAATGTTCAAATAAACTAATCGGTCCGGTTTTTTTTAAATAAATAAATACATTCATGACGAATACAAAATGATTTTTTTAATGTTTATTTATTGGATGTACAATAGTTAAATAAATTGTTGAAATGACACGTAATAAAAAAAGGTCCTGTACGGTTTCCACGATTGCGGCCGCAATTTTGATCTGAAACGAAAATTTCAAAAAGATTATTAATCTGTAGGAAAGTCGCTATCGCGCTATGGAAGGGTTTTTTTTTAATTTGACGAAATGGCGGCGGTTTGAACAAAAAGTATCGAATTCGGCCCTTTTTCTCGACAGTTTTTCGTAAAAAAAAATAGGAAGATTTCCAAAAAAAAAAGCTTCCATAGCGCTATAAAGAATGACGTTAAAAATGTTCTCTTCAAAGGGGAACTAGATATCTTCAAAACTCTTTCTTTGAGAGTGGAAACCGTTTTGAAAAACACTATTCTGAGAAAAACGCGTTTAAAGATTGAAGTTGGAAAATTTTTAGATAAATCGTTTACTCACGATCAATCGGCGATGCCAGGTCCATACAATTACAGTGTATACTATCCGATAATGCAACAAAAAAAATCAATTTTTCGAAAATTTCACACTGAGACGATCCCTTAACGAAATTCTTTTTTTATTCGAAAGGCCTATGTATGCCATTATGTATGGAATATAACATCGTTCAAATGTCCGCCACGGTTTTTCACGGTGGCACGGATCCGAGTGGTCCAATTTTCAATGACTCTGCCGCATACTAGGTGGGCAACTAAGTTTCCGGGTTTTTTTTACCAATAAAAAAATGGAAAACTTCAAGACAAATACAAAAAATGGTTCATTCGAAGTATTGTCTTTCGCTATTTACACATTTTTGCCATCTCTCTGGCAATACACAAATACCGCGACGATAAAAAGACGCGTCTTTGGACTGAAACCATTCGTCCAACCAATTTTGTACTGCGTCGTAATTGGCCAAGTGTAGTCCACCCAAGCCATGCGCCATCGACCGGAACAAGTGATAGTCTGAAGGGGCCAGGTCTGGCGAATACGGCGGATGCGGTAGCAGATCCTATTTCAGTGTTTTTATGGTGTCCTGGACGATGGAACTGCGATGGCACGGAGCGTTGTCGTGCTGCAATATCACACGTTCGTGTCTCGTGTCCCATTCTGGCCGTTTTTCGAGCAATGCGTGGTTCAAATTGACTAGTTGTTGTCGGTAGCAATGCCTATTGACAGTTTCGCCTGGTTTCAGCAGCTCATAGTACACGATTCCTTTCTGGTCCCACCAAACGCAGAGCGTTGTCTTTTTTCCGAAGCGATTTGGCCGTGCCCCCAGGTAGGAATTGACGATGAAAAAAGGGCTCGCCAAACTCTGAAACAAGGCTCACATTTTTTAATTCAGGCTGACCACCAGCCTGATTTCAGGCCTAGCTGAACCTCTGAATGATAACGCGGTTTCAGGCTCTTGCACACAGGCTTGACCAAAGCCTGGTAGAAAAGCCTGTACTAAGCCTGAAACGACGAAACAACAAGGCTCAAAACGAGCCTTAATAAAGCCTTCACGAGCATTTATGACCAGGCTTTTCCCAAACTCTTCCCGAGGCTATATGAGGCCTGTTTTTAGTTTTCTATATTCTACATTGGGGTAAATTTAATAAATTTGTAAAGAATTCATTTGATTTATTATATATATTTATTATTTGTTATATTATTTGTTACAAAATATATATAAAAAATATTTTCAAAAACAATACGTTATTTTATTGCGTACTTTTATTTTCGTATATACTTTTTTGTGTACCTCATAAATATCGATAAGAGCATATGTTTAAATGTTCTGGCTGCCTCCTTCGCTTTCGTATTTCGTGCCTTCGCACCCGACAAATTTAATGCTAAATTTTTTTTTCATAAAAGTACAGAAAAAATATTATTTTAAACTTATTTCATTTTATCACAACCTGAAACAAGCCTGCATCCAGCCTTGATTTTTCAGCCTCAAAATTCACCGGCTGAATAAAGCTTGAAATAACCCTGAGTTTAGGCTAAGCAGCCAGTCTTGGTTCCAGGCTGCTCCAAACGATGCAATGAAACCTGGGACAGGTCTGTCTCACTCAGGCTCGGTGAAACAAGGCTCGCACAAGCTTGTTTCCATCGTCAGCCTTTTGATTTCCTACCTGGGCCGTCGATGTTGACGCTTCGCCAAGTGAAAGCCACGATTTTCTGCGTTTGGGATTCTCGAAATATATCCATTTTTCATCGCCAGTAACAATTCGATGCAGGGAACTCTTTCTGTTCTGCCGCAAAAGCAAAATTTCGGAAGTGGCTCTTCGATTTTCCATTTTTCTCTCAGTCAACTCATGCGGCACCCACTTTCCTTCCTCATAAATTTTTCCCGTGGCGTGCAAACGTTTCGAAATACATTGCCGAGTCGCATTTAATGCCTCGGCAAGTTGATCTTCTGTTTGAGTGTCAACTTCATCCAATAGCGCTTGCAGATCGGCGTCCGTAAATGTTTGCGGTCTTCCCGAGCGCTCCTTGTCCCCAGTCTCAAAATTGCCACTTCTGAACCGCTTGAACCAATCTTCACACGTTGTTTTTGATGGTATATGTTCGCCGTAGGCCTCCTCGAGTGACCGACGTATTTAAGCTGCTGTTTTTTTCTAGGTTGAAGCGAAAAGCAATGCTTCCCGCAAATGCTGTTTATTTGGCACAAACTTTGACATTTTCGAGGTTAGAAAAAAGGTCGTTGTGTTGCGATATTTGTTTATGTTACGACTGGGTATTCTTAACAGATGTCCAAGCTATAAAGACATCCAATTTCAGACCTGTATGCCGACTACATGTGTCGCTAGCGCCATCCATGTGTGAAACCTGGGAACTTGGTTGCGCACCTAGTAGATCCGGCTGAATTTAAGCGATGACCGGGGTTATGTTGACATTAAGAGCATCGGTCTGATGCGGCTTATTGGCATAGACCTGCGACTTCAAGAAACCCCACAAGAAAAAGTCTAGCGGGGTCAAATCGCACGGTCTTGGTGGCCAATTCTCATCACCTCTGCGAGAGATAACCATACCCTTAAATCGTTCATGCAGAATGTCCATTATTGCGTCCGCTGTGTGGCACGTAGCGCCGTCCTGCTGGAACCACATGTCGTCTACGTCCATATCGTTCAATTTGGGCCAAAAGAAATCGGTTATCATCGTTCTGTGGCGTTCGCCGTTGACGTTGACGGCCTCACCAACGTCGTTTTCAAATAAGTACGGACCAATGACGCCGCCGGCCCAAAATCCGCACCAAACAGTAACTTTTTGTGGATGCATTGCCACCTGGTGAACCTCGTGTGGGTTAGCATCGTCCCATATACGGCAATTTTGCTTGTTAACATAGCCATTCGTCCAAAAATGCGCCTCGTCGCTAAAGATGATTTTTCGGTCAAAATTGGGGTCCTAACGAACACTCATTTTGATAATGAGGTTTTATCATTTGGACGTGCTGTTCAATCGTCTAAGTTGCCATGGTGATTTGGCATCAGTGACTGAATAATAAACAACATATTAGACAGCCGCCACCAAAACAACATGAAAAACCCTTTATATATAATAAAGCTACTACGTTACGACTTACTATAAGTTGTATTATTACTAAAACTATTAGCTACAGTACTCACTATACACACTGCAAAACCTAGGCTTGTTTAACATGTGTTCAAAGTATATAGAAGTAAGACAACATGAAGCCTAAACGCGTTGCCATGTTGATTCGACGCATTTATGCATTTGGTAACGCGTAATGAGTTGCGAATACACACGTAATGCGTCAAAATTACACACGTGAGTGTGCCATTTTTACGCATTAAATTGTTCCACACCTTCGTAGCTGTTCCCGTTAATAACACGATTATTCGAACACACATAAAGCGAATCGACATACAAGATGCATATTTACACACATTGGACTAATCACACACGTTGATAGCAACACCCGAGCAAAAATAACACGGGGAAATGCAACACAGTTTAAGGGAGACTTTGTCCTTAAAATTTTCAAAAAATCAATTTGACCTCAACATGAGCAGCTAGAAGAAGAGGAGGGATGCCTCTATGGACCAGGCATTGCCGATTAGCGGTAATTATAAACACATTTGTGTAAACACATTACAAAACTTTAAACGCGTTTTTCTCGAAAACACGTTTTTAAAAATGGCTGACATTCTCCTGACCGCTGTAATTAACATATCGACCTGAAATTTGGAGAGCATACTCAGAAAATATGTCTTCACGGAATGACGGATCGTTTTTTCGATAGATACATTTTTGCATATATTATTTATCTTTTTATGCGAAAAAAAAACGCGAAAATTCGATTTTTTTTTAAATTGCCGCCATTTTCCGAAATTTGTACTAAACGAAAAACCCATCCGTCATTCCATGACCAAAGGGTCACAGATTGATAATATGCTTTGAATTTGTGTTTCAGATCAACAAAGAGGGGGCAGTGATGTCAGCCGTTTACCTCCCGCGATTTGAGGACCTGTTTTCGCGGAGCTGCAACGGCCGCCATTTTGTTTTTTTTTCAAAAATAAATTTTTTTAACGTTCTGTATATCATGAATAAAAGCAAGAAAAAACCGCACTCAAAAAGCTTTACTCGTTTCCTTTAAAAAACAATAAAATGTAAACACCTGAAATATGGCACTCCAAGGACAAAATCTCCGTTAAGGTATTACGTGCACGAACCTCCTCATTGGAAAAAAAATTGCTTTTTTTGTATGCTGTAGTAGAGACATAAAAAATTACGTACGCGAAAACTCTGCAGGCCTTACCGGCTAAATACAATAGTAATTAATTCACGAAATCAATGCACTTAACCCGCACCATATAGGGAATCCGTGCGGATCGCACTTTGGAACGGAAAGAATAACAGTTCCCGGTTAGATCAGAGCTATGCGAAAAGCGACGAACAACAAGAAAACTGTCGCGGTCACGTGTGTTCCATAAAAAATATAGGTTACGGGACATTTCGAGCAGATATCATCGATTCAATCGACTTATTTTTGCGTTCGCTAGCCGCGTCTGCGATCTCTGTTGTTACAATATGCACATTACACATACACTACAGCACACGATTACACATACGGTAAACAAACACATGCTCGACATGTATTTCACACACGTTAAAACGTGTAAAAAGTGTCTATTTACACAACTAAAGTGTGTAAAAACAACACATTTGTTTTTGCAGTGCAGTTATTAGTTACTCAAGATATATACGATAATGAAGTTACTGACGTTTCTACTCCAATACAATATATACCCGACTAAAAATAAATATATAAAAACACATATAATTGTATATTAATTGATCATATACAATTGTATACAAAAATTGGCCCGATAGAATTTTATACATTTTTATATAAATGTATACAATTGTATATACTAATATACAGTTATGTACGATAGTATATGAATATATATGAATATGTATATTCATATACTATCGTGCATAACTGCATATTAGTATATGCAATTGTATATGATCAATTAATATACAATTATATATGTTTATATATATATGTATTTTTACTCGGGTATACACACGACGTAGAAACGACCCAGATAGACAGTCGTGATCATCACGCCGTGCATACAATTGATGAAGCAAATTTTACAGCATATTGACTACATGTCATGATACAAAGCGGTGAACTCATTTAGTATAGTGAATGTACAAAGCATTTTGATCTCAATATGTCGTTTACAAATGCATCGTACGTTTGAAGCACGTTGAACTCATATCGCTGTGCTCAAGTGTCCACAATTAATATCTGCAAATTTTACGTCATATGGAAGTCATCCAATGACTGTGTTGATGAATTCACTGGGTTAGCACTGGTAGTAGACATGCCATGCAAGCAATATGACGGCGATATGCATGTTTGTCAGTGATACATTCGATGGGCGCAACATGACGGCGATATGCATGTTTCTCAGTGATACATCCTATGACGGTGGTATGCATGTTTCTAAGTGATACATTCGTTGAGCGCAATATGACGGCGATATGTATATTTTGTCAGTGATACATCCCAGGAGCACAATATGATGGCGATATGCATGTTTCTCAGTATTACATTTCATGACGGCAATATGCATGTTTTCAGTGATACATTCGGTGAGCGCAATATGACGGCGATATGCATATTTCTCAGTGATACATCCCATGAGCGCAATATGACGGCGATATGCGTGTTTCTGTGATACATCCTATGACGGTGATTTGCATATTTCTAACAAGGAGAAGGCAGAGCCTGGATGTCGCAAATCGGGTTCGCCTTTCGCGTGGTGAAAGTTGAAGACCTCCGAATTAACGTCGCTTTTGATTTTTGTTCCAATAAGCCTTAGTTACTGAGATATCGCGATTTGAAAATTTGGGAGTTTCGTCTCGTGCCTAGAGTACGTTGAGCGTTGATACTTGAGACAAGAGCGGCCGTAGCTAATACGGTAAGACGATAGACCGGCAATCTGAAAGTTCATGGTTCGCGTCCCTGTGCTTTTTTTTAATTCAATTTTTTTTTTTCAATTTTATAATCTCTCATAAGACTTTACATGTGCAGGTAAATAAGAAAATTCGAAAATATGTTTTACTAGTTTTATTTGTCTATTATATTAAAATAATTAATCCAATAATGAAGTCACAATTACAAAGCAAAATAATATGGTATAAAAAATAAATTATTAATCTAATTCACAGGAAAGCATATTTGAAGATCTATATCTTCAAATATGCTTTCCTGATAGAATTTATAAGGTTAAATATGGTTGCGGTGGTATTACGTTCATTTTATGTTCGTGGTGTCGTAAGCCTTTGTGCTACCCTTGCTTTTACGATGGTTTCCACCCTTCAATTTGTCAACATACTGATCTGATAGAAGAAGAATCAGAATAATTACCTGCCGCGAAATTTGCAAGTGTGAATTAGATTAATTATTTATTTTTTATACCACATTATTTTGCTTTCTCATTGTGACGTGATTAATAGATTAATTATTTGTTATACAATATTATTTTGCTTTGTAATTGTGACTTGATTATTAGATTAATTATTTGTTATACAATATTATTTTGCTATGTAATTGTGACTTCATTATTGGATTAGTTATTTTAATGTAATGGATTAATTAAACTAGTAATACATATTTTCAAATTGACTTCTGTACCTGCACATGCAAAGTCTTATGAGAGATTATAAAAAAAAAAAAAAAAAAAAATTCAAGAAAAAAACACGGGTCGCGAACCATGAACTTTCAGAGTACCAGTCCGTCGTCTTACCGTATTAGCTACGGTGGCTCTTGTTTCAAGTATCAACGCTCAACGTACTCTAAGCGCGAGCCAAAACTCCCAAATTTTCAAATCGCGATATCTTAGCAACTAAGGCCTATTGGAACAAAAATAAAAAAACGACGTTAATTCAGAGGTCTTCAACTTTCACCAGGCGAAAGGAGAACCCGATTCGCGACATCCAGGCTCTGCCGTCTCCTTGTCAGTAATACATTCGACGAGCGCAATAAGACGGCAATATGTATATTCATCAGTGACACATGCCATAAGCGCAATATGATGGCGATATTCATCCAAATCCAGAATGATACAAATACGCAGACACAAAGGAAACTTGTACAAGTGTTAGAATGGCTAGGTAAGTAGCGCGCTCGGCTCTCGATTTAGAAGACGTGGTTCAAACCGTAGGTAGGTACAAAATTTAACTAGGCAGAATACGTTTTTAATCCATTTATCATATAGGCAGGAACATCAATAAAGCGTATGGGGATAATAAAAATTCTACCAGATTTTTTTTATCAATATTTTTGGATTTTTTTTATTTTTCACGCTATGACACTCAAATGAGCTCCACATGAGCACAGTATAGTTACGTCACGCCATGCCGCTAATATGACCTCCGTATGAGTACAGCATATTTACGTCACGCCATGCCGCTAATATGAGCTCCGTATGACCACAGCATAGTTCCGTCACGGCATGCCGCTAATATGAGCTCCATATGAGCACTACAGTTTCTTCACGCCGTGACACCCATATGAGCCCCATATGCACTCACTTATTGTCAGATATTCGTGAGCCAAATTTGCTAGTCTGATGAATTCACTGCATGCATATTCGCGTGAGAACAACTTTGCTTCATTTGGATGTATTATTGTGAATCATCATGTGATGCAAATATGACTTCAACGGGAGCACTCATAAGGGATACACAGCTGTGAGACTTTCTATGCTGCAGTGATGATGTACATATGATGCCAATATGAGGTACATCTGTCTATCTGGGGACAGTAACTTTATTATCGCCGTACAAATTTGGAGGTTCAGTAAGCGATCCGCCGCAACGGGGCGCCGCCCTCGTGTGTACGGATACGAGACGCGATTTTCTTCGCAAACAAGAGCACGGACAAAGCCCAAGCTTTATCTACGAAACGACGGGACGACGAGCGCGAAAGGGGCAAGAGACGAAAAACGAGTGCGAGAGAGAGAGAGAGAGAGAAGGAGAGTGTGAGGGGAAGTGCGATAGTTAGATGACCCCTCTCGAGCATCTTGAGCTCTTCGCGCACGCGTCTTGCGCCACTGCTATAAATACGCAACCCATAAATACGTTCGTACAGTCCATTGTGATGTTCATATAACGCACCAGTTTCGTACACCTGTGTTCATACTTTTTTTGAGGGGATAAGCTACTGTGAAAATGACAAGCGCTCGTTCGTCGCTTGGGGCAACTTAAATTGAAGAGGAAGACCCAACATGTGGTGCAGGAATCGCAGATTGAAGGTAAACTTATGAGTACAACGATAGAACTGCTGGTGAAACTTTACGCGTTTTTGTTTCAAATGATGTTTTTCAAAACGGTGTACACGATTTCTCGACATCTAAATAAAGGATTGACTTGAGATTTGGTACACTTATTCAGTGTTATAACAGTTTAGTCGTGACCCACGCTTTTCCTCTCAACTTCTTTTTTCATTAATTATTAACAATAATAATGCCATTTTTCAAGAAAAAATGGCAAGAAAATTCAAAAATTGGTTTTTTTAACATTGCAACTTGATAACACCATAAAGGTTTTTTTTTCCTAAAGCCAATGTGATATATTTCAAGAAAAAATTAGGTTTTTTAATCAACCAGGTGGCCAAAATCAAGTACACTGTTGAGCCCCTCACGTTCAAACGTCCTTCACGAAATTGTTTCTAACTTCTTTAATTATTAATATTTTTTAAAAACATTTGGTACACAACTCTGTCGATATACACAAAAATGAATGTCCTAACGATCTTATCAATGACCTTTCGTATTCCTTCAAATTTTTTTTTTTAAATAACCCTGATTTTCGCATCATCACAGTAGCTTAAGGGGAGGGTAGGGATTTCAGCGTGAAAAAAAAACACTTTTTCGCGAATTTTTTTCATCCATATGGATAGAGTAAATTTATTGAAACCTTTTGTACATTGTTAAGTGTCATTTCAAGAACGATCCGTGAAATTTGTACGCGAAAATATCCACAAACAAGCCGGTGCCGCGTTTTTCTCGAAACCACTTTTTCAAAGTCCGTGTTCACTGCCATTTGTAAACTACATGACCGATTTATTTCAAACTTGGTACATACTTTCTACATATAACGTACCTCCCCCCAACGGTTAGTTTGAGATTTTTTTTTTACATTGAGGGGGTTTTCCACCCCCAAAATGGCGGATTTTTTCGTGAGAAATAGCACTTTTCACTTTACATGAACACCAAAAATTTAGAAATAAAAAAAAAATATATCAAAGACCGTTGGGGGGAGGATTTGATGATACTTTGACTAAATTTCAATGGTGCTTGATTTCAGATAATTTCTAGCTGAGATACAGTGAACACCGCAAATCGTGTTTTTCCAAAGGCGGTCTTGGAAAAGCTTTGTCACCGGCTTGTTTGTGGATATTTTCGCGTACAAATTTCACGGAATGTTCTTGAAATGACACTCAACAATGTACAAAAGGTTTCAATAAATTTACTCTATCCATATAGATGAAAAAAATTCGCAAAAAAGTGTTTTTCTTCACGCTGAAACCCCTACCCTCCCCTTAACCTCTCGACATCTAATGAACGAATTGACTTGAAATTTGGTACACTTATTCAGTGTAATAGTAGTTTAGTCTTGACTGACATTTTTCTTTTTAACCTTTGTTTTTTCATTAGTTATTAACAATAATGATTATTCCTCTTAAAATCGAAAAAAAAAATTTCATGATTGAAACATGATAACAAAAATCTCGGTCAAGTCTTTGCCGATATTACGCATTTCAAGAAGTACAAAACTCGTTTTTTTTCAGATCAACTGAGTGGCCAAAATCAAGTAATATTTTTTTACGAAATATCGAACAGAACTTTGTTAATGTACATGCAAATAAATGTCCACGCAATTTTTTTAATTTTCTCACATTTAATTATCTCAATTTTTTAATTATCTCCTTCAAGATTTGATTTTTTTTAAATAACCCTGATTTTCCATTTGTCACTATAGCGTAGCCCCTTAAATGTGCGATGCTATGTTTTTCATCATCTCGACGAATGAGGAGGAGAGCTGAAACAAAATCGGGGACGAGAAAGAAAGGAAATACTGCTTGGCAGCATTGACTGACGGAGAAATAACAGCGCGAATTTGAAAAAAAGGAGTCAATGACAAACTTAGCAATATGAAGTGGACACTCGGAGAAAAACTGCAGCTGTGTCGAAGAACGTATGGTATACGTCCGAAATAAAAGAGTTCACAATGATCGATATATAAAAATGGCAAGGTAAAAAGTCGAACCGGCTCAGCACTAAGTATACATGTGTTGGTGGATTTTTCCAATCCATTAACGTCCGAATAACCTGGTTACGTGTCTATTAAATTGAGAGGCAGACGTGAGGCGATGAAAATCCCTCGAAGGAATCGATCTTCCACACCGTTTCAAATGAACAAAGGGAGGCAATTTAAAAAGCTTGACAATCCTGATATGCCCGTTCCCCTTGTAAATCCAGACTAGGCACTTATTGTCGCTAGACAGATTTAAGGGGTATGCAGGAGCTTGCAAGTGCAAATATACAGGTTTTTTTATAGCGTAGTGTTATAACCTCGGATCTCAACTTGAATTTGCAACAAAGATTTTGTAAAAACTCGAGAAATTGGTCGAGTTATGACGATTTTAGTGAAGGCTCAGTTTTCGGTTGGTTTTCCGTTTCTTCTACAAACGATGTCTTATGAAATGGTGCAAGTCGGATCTGAAATTTTTTCGTCCGGTTACCTAAAACTTCGGAGAGAGCATAGTTTATAACATTATCCATCGTATGACCGGATAATTTTTTAACATGTTTATTCCTTTGTTAGTAATAAATTATTAAAGTCATTTGTGTGTCGAAAATCAAACTTTTTTTTACAGCTTGCCATTTTCAGAATCTTCAAAGTTTCAAAAAGCATCGGGCCGTGAAAAAGTTTTATTATTATGTAAAAAATACATTTTTTTTT
>OX101785.1:20247635-20286325 GCA_944452715.1 Ophion slaviceki | reverse complement strand
AAACAACTCGGTAGGAAAGTAGTTTTGGCTCGTACACATAATACCCAGGTTTACAAACAAAGTATTAAATCCTCCGTCTAAGCACAAGACAATTTCATGCAAAAACTAAACGCGTTTGGTTTTCTTATTTCGTAAGATTTGTTTTCGAGGAGCGCTGGTCCCCACGAAGGACGTTTTTACCAAACCGCGATCTGCCCAAACCATTGTATCTACATGATGCTGAAGTTTGTATCGTGCAATGCAACGAAAATTCTTTTTCATATTCTCATTTCCTGATGTTTATTACTGCAACATTTTTTGTCGCGCCTGTATATTATAGACTTCCAAATTAGTATCTTATAAAATGGCCGAGCTGTAGGCAAAATCTGCAAAAACTTAAGTGATTCAGACAACGTAATTTTCATTGAATTCAAACAATGCAAACTTCGGTGTCATTCATCTACCAAATTGATAAATATTTTTGAATACAAAAATTATAAAAGATACTTAAAATCATACTCTTCAATATAAAAAAAAATGAAAACCTGCACTCCGAATAAAAATCACGATAATTCCTCTGCTTTCCAGGTGGTTAATTCCACGTCCTAATCAGCAAGTTCAAATTGTTCCAACTGCATCACGCCAATGAGAACGAAGCGAATAAATCGCACATTTGGAAAAAATACATCACGTTCATTGATCTGGAAAGGATGATTCTGTGGCTTTCGCAGCGAGGTCCGGAAATCATGAAGCACACGGGGAATATAGTACGAATTGAAGTACAAACATGCATGCATACATAGATATATAGAAACGGGAGAAAGAGAATTGCGAAATTCGCGACAGCCTTCTTCTCTCTCCCTCTCTCTCTCGTCAGCGGTTTGTGCTCCAAGTGAGAGAAAGATCGCACGGTCGATAAGAATTTACGGCGAAGCGATAAAGAGGGTAGACGGAAAATTATGAGGGAGGGCAAATTCGGACGGGCGATTTGTGCAGCGATTAGAGAAACAGCACTCTCGAGTTCCTTCTCTCTCTCTCTCCCTCTCTCTGGCTCGTCCATTCGTAAAGTGAGCGGCGAGTGAGCACATCGGATAGCTTCGAACTTAAATACAGAGACCGTCACTGTTCTCCGGCCGGTAGCGAAATGAGAGAGCGAGAGAGGGACAAGACAGAAAGTCTTTCTGCTACCGTCAGTGGTACGACTACCGCGAGTCGAGCTCCACTCTGACGAATGTCTTCAGTCGATCCGTGCCCTGCGCTGAGATGCTGCTGAGCCAATTAGCGCACTCCGATAATGAATACCCCCGCCGATGCTTGGCCGAGCGAAAGAGACGAGCAAGACGACGAGGAAGGAGGCTTCCAACAATCTTGCACTCGGAGAATCCACCAACCCCTCGCATCATTATGACTTTGCGCTTAGATTTATGAGCCCGAGAATATACCAAAATCGCTCAATCTCCCACGAGTTGATACGGCTACCGATTGGCACAACATACTCCCAACGTCAGCAATCGCAATGTCCGTCTCCAACACTGATCTACTCGAACACCCCCCTCCCCCCCCCCCCCACCGGCAAACACGATTTTTTTAGCGCCAAACTCCTTCAACTCCGTCCTATGTAACCGAGGTTCCGTTCGTCCCGGAAACGGAACGACCTGAACAAAAGATCGAGTTTGGTGCGGAGAGGCCTCGATGAATGAGCGTTTACAGGGAGCCGCGCAGCGAGCGAGAGCGATTGTCCGACAATGCGCGTTTATATACGTATAATCGTTGCAACAACACCGTAATGGATACAGTTACGCCCATGAGGTAGCGGCGGGTCTTTTTTCCGATACAAAGTTGAAAAGCGTTTCGGTATGGATGACAAAAAGGCCTGTTATTACGAAACGATGTCGTGGAAGACGGCGAGTGGCCAACGATAGATACGCAGGGGGGCACAACCCTCGGGCTATACAATCCACACTCAAAGTGTCTTCGGTGTGTGTTATTGGCTGTATACATTTGTATATAACTGTAGAGGTTGAACCTCGGCTTTCAGGCTTACAAACGCCTATAGAACGTCACAAGATCGAGATGCTTTCTCTCTTTTTTCTACCTCGTCTCTCTTCGTTTTACGATGTTCTCGCAACGAAATATCGGGTTGCCATTGTCGTTCGAAAACTCTCGAGGTCCCCTTCCCATTGTCGTTCCTCTGATGGGAACCTAATTCCGGCTGTCTTTACACACATATATACACTCACACACGCGATGTCTATATACTCATATGAATACTGCATTCGATTGATACAATTCTCGGCAAACGTTACTTTTTTCCATGCCTCGGCGAATAAGCAAGAGACAAAAGTAGACATGCGGAAATCAACACGGTTTTTTTTCCCTGCTCGAGATCGAACGAGGCACATCGAACACTTGGCCCCGGGAAATAAATCTTCCGCGCCGAGTATAACGGAGAGAGTTTCGAGAAGAAAGAAGGATCGGGCATGGACGGAAGAAAGAAGCGATAACAAAGTGCGAGATAAAGCAACGGTGATAAGTAAAGAGAGGGAAAAAAAGCAGCGCCGGACTCGAGAAGGATATCTTCTTAGGGGGTTGGAGGCTTGCAGAGCTCACTTCCGGGACTTCCGGTGTCACACGCCGTTGAGCACGATTCACCACGAGATGGGGAGAACGCGTAGTTCCCTTGCGAAAAAAAATGTGGGGCGGGGAGGGGGGGCAATTACCACCGGATTGCTCCGCTTGCGAGCTTCCGGTCTCTAAGGGCGCGACTCTTAATTGTTTGCCGTACACGAGTACGGGGTGTATAGATTTGCTGAAGTGGCGGAATGGACGAGGGGGAGCTATTTCGTATACATCGGGACGTGTATCAACCAACACCCTTGATCTTTTGCGTCCTTTGAAGAAAAAAAACCCGAACGTACCCCGCGATGTTGCGAAAACATCGTTCGCTGTATGCGTATTTTTTTTTTTTTCGAATAAAGTATCTAGCCTGTTAGACGCGAAGGCGTTCACCTTTACCAAACACGATTCGAGATGCGAGGATTCGAATGGCCGTATTTGAAAAGCGAAGAAAAGCAAACTCGTCGAGCCTCGAATGCGTCGAGATCCAAAGGACACGCGCTCTCAACCCTCGCTATCGTTCGAAACCTGTACGGTTGGAGGTCAACGCGTTTTTTCCATATTTTTTTTCGTATCTAAAGCGAGAAAGCGATTACTCACGTTGTGTAGTTTGTAGTATAATCCGCACGCATTGCAAACTGGCTCGCCAGCTTGATTCCTCCGCCAGAGCGTCGTAGTCGCCGTTTTGCAATTGGCACAGCTCGTGCCTGCCCTCCTAGCTGCGCTCTGAAGTGACTGCAAAAATATGACGAAACAAAAATTCACATTATCGATTAGTCCGCGTGAGAGATCGTACGGTGGATTGAAATAACGTCGCGGCGGAAAAAACACGGGAGGGAGGGGGAGAGAAAAAAAACAAACGTTCGAGTGAGCCAATCGAGCAATTGGCCGGGGCAATGATGTTTCTCCGATGTCGTTTTTATTTATTCTCATTTCGAATGCTCTTCAAATCCATTCGGGCAGGTCTGGTGGGGCGAAAAAAAGAGCAAATCAATCATTCGGCTGGAAAACAAACTGAGAGGAAGATTTCGGGTGGGAAGAGTGGAGGCAATCGGTCAAGCGGATCGTGACTCTCGTGACCGAAGGTAGAGAAATCAACCTGACGTATCACTGACACGCGTTCCCTCGGAGTGTACACGTCTTCCGCTTAATCCCTTGGCGCGCGTATAGGAGAACGAAAAAAGAGAGGAGAGCAAGAGATAAAGAGATAGAAACGAAGGAAGAAATTGTGAAGCGGGTCGCGAGGCTGAGAAAGAGGGGGAAAAAGCGAGAGGTGGCAGATGAAAGAATCGATGAAAGAGCACAGGGGCTTTCACGCACGTCGGAGGTAGGCATTCGCTGCGCGTTCGATTGGTGCCCGAGGGTGCCCCAAAGAACGAGAAATAGTTCCAACACCTGTGCGCGCGCGCCCTTTCGATCCCAGAGTGGCAAACACTTAACTAAAAAGGTCCCATTATCCCTCGATGGCCGACTATAGCTTATTTAGCTTACCTCTTACACACTCGTACTCCGCCCTGTGGCGCACCTTCACCTGGCTACCTCTCTCTCTCTCTCTCTCTCTCTCTCTCTCTCTCTCTCTCTCACACGCACACTTCCCATACGCGTTTGTACACTATAAAAGCTTTTCTCCTGCCCACACGTGAGCGTCGAGTTGGATCGCGGCTAGACTTTGTACGAGGAAGAATCAGCCACACACTGGAGCCCTTGTCGCGGGCTTGTCTTCGGTGTCCCTCGCGAAACCTTCCATAGGTGTGGATGACGCGTATACACGCGGTCTCGTGTACCTGCCGGATTTTCCTACGCAGCCGATGAAGAATCGCGTCAGCCTCCGTGAGGCGCTGCGTACCAGACTGGCCTGGACCACTTAACCCCCAACATGACACGGTACATTCGAGACGATCCGAAGCGTTCCCCGGGGCCACGTGAACGACAATGCTCGAAGACGAAGATGGAGCAAGGATGAAATCGACATCTTTGATCCGTGCCAGGAGAGTCAATGCTCCGATCGCTTCTCTGTCTTCTTCGAGTCACTCGGTCACCGCGTGTCACTATATACCTGGCTATTGTCAGCCATAGCTCGCTTCGGGACGCCAACGCGTAATCTCGCTACGTCTCTCACGAGTTTTAGTTTGACGGGGACTTCCACATAACCGATACCGCGCGTCTTTCGGCTAAGTGGAATGAGTTATTGGAATTTCATGGACTGTCAGTCTCTCTCTCTCTCTCTATTCGCTGCAGTCTACAGTCCTCGTGGTCCCTACGAAACGGGCATACACGTGTATACCTCGATAAGTCGATACACAGGCTCGACGAATGATAGATGAACGTAGCGAGATTACCGAGAGCTCGGTTCTCCGACGAATTTTGACGGAGGCCAAACGCACGAGTGGCCCAAAGTTCGCCATCGTGTGGAGCAAACTCCCACGCGGGCTGATGGACGAAAAAAGAGATGGCAACGAGGCGGACGGAGATGGCGCGAAGCCTGCGGTTCTGCAGGTTTCACACACGAAGAAACAAGTATCTAGCCTCGTGTATACGTGTTTGTACACAGGGCAAAGCCGAGAGACGTCATTCCGAGAGGATCGGCTGGATGGCGAAAGTTCTTCTTTCAGGGGGTGGCGTTGGGTACGATTGAGAGCGGAGCTCCGAGGGTGCCGGGTGTATAATCATGCCCTATCGGCCGGATCTTATCGCTACCGTCGATGGACGCAAAGGGGTCTGAAGGACAACAGCCAGTTGGGAGGCGGCGATAGGAAGCAGGGGCCACGAACCGGGCGAACCACCGCCACCGCGTCGTACCGTGTCTATCAAAAGAGAGTACGAGTGAATGAGGGAGAGGGAAAAGGCGATACGGTATATACCCATACATATATATATATATATATATATATATATATATATATATATATGTATGT
Source organism: Ophion slaviceki (assembly GCA_944452715.1). Lineage (NCBI taxonomy): Eukaryota > Metazoa > Arthropoda > Insecta > Hymenoptera > Ichneumonidae > Ophion > Ophion slaviceki. The sequence continues at coordinate 20,280,815 of OX101785.1, read as the reverse complement.
ATGTATGAAAGAGGTGGTTGAATCAATACGCGCGAAGCTACCTCATCAATACACCCTTGTGCCATAGCGTAGCTTTCACCCGGTCCCACACAGCATCGGCCCACAAGCCGTTATCTTGCTCTAGATCTTTGACACCCTGAAAATCATCGACCCCCGGCTACGTGGGGCTCGAACGGACCCGGCAACCTCCTTTTTCCCCACGGTTATGTTCAGAAAGCGTGTTGTGGCGCGGCAAGTTCGCTCCGGGGCCGGCGACCTAATGGTTATTAAATCCGAGGCCGCAAGGAACACCACCGAAGTTACGGGGGATCGAGTCACGATTGTACGCGGTGCGTGTAACCAACTCCGCAATAGGTATGAATAATCAACGAATTCATTAGCGGGCAACACACTTGCCGAGTAATTTACGTCATAAGCGCCGCGGCATTAGCGCTGCGTATATTCGCGATAAATGTCAGGGTTCGATTGACCGATTCTCGTATCGGCTGAGCCACGATTGACCGAGCTTAGGAGATACAACAAACGAGATGGAATATATCGGGTGGGGGGGGGGGGGGTAAAGAAGTGGCCGTTGATCTATGCACAAACTCGCGCAACTGCCGAGATATCGCATAAGGTGAACGGGGAGATGAACGAGGTCGAGGATGTCCATGTATATAGGATGTGTGTTCTACGGGACTCTGGAGCTCGGGCAGGCAGACCGATCAACCGGGTTATTCTGCACGCATTGCTGAGCGATTAATATCCTTGAGATCCGAACGTGGAACACAACGGGGCTGCGACGACGAATCCTTTCTCCGCATTTTCCACAATGGCACGTACGTCAGACGTGGCTTCGTTCGATTCACCCTCATATACTTGCGATACTTCATGACAGGGCGACAAGTGTCTCTCGCGTATTTGTCGCGATGGATGAGTTACTATAAGTAGTAGTAAAATTGCGTTCATTCACACGACCTTGTCTTCGTAATAACATTGTTTTGTGTTTTTATGTATTGTTTGCTGGACTGTTCACATTGATAGCTCGATGTTTACGGGCTGTGTGCCATCTCTGGGCCAACGACCCTGGTCCTTTAGCATGATGTTGGAATTTGAATCGTTGGAATGCAATGACGTTGAAGTTTGGATAGTTGGAATGCAATGACGTTTTAGTGTCGATCGTTCGAATGCAATGACGTTGAAGTTTGCATCGTTGGAATGCAATGACGTTGAAGTTGGGATCGTTGGAATGCAATGACGTTGAAGTTTGCATAGTTGGAATACAATGACGTTGAAGTTGGGATCGTTGGAATGCAATGACGTTGAAGTTTGCATAGTTGGAATACAATGACGTTGAAGTTTCGATAGTTGGAATGCAATGACGTTGAAGTTTGCATAGTTGGAATGCAATGACGTTGAAGTTTGGATCGTTGGACTGCAATGACGTTGCAGTTTCGATCACTGGAATGCAATGACGTTGAAGTTTGGATCGTTGGAATGCAATGACGTTGAAGTTTCGATCGTTGGAATACAATGACGTTGAAGTTTCGATCGTTAGAATGCAATGGCGTTGAAGTTTCGATCGTTGGAATGCAACGACCTTGAAGTTTGGATCGTTGGAATGCAATGACGTTGAAGTTTGGATCGTTGGAATGCAATGACGTTGAAGTTTGGATCGTTGGAATGCAATGACGTTGAAGTTTGCATCGTTGGAATGCAATGACGGTGAAGTTTCGATCGTTTGAATGCAATGACGTTGAAGTTTCCATCGTTGGAATGCAATGACGTTGAAGTTTCGATCGTTGGAATGCAATGACGTTGAAGTTTGCATCGTTGGAATGCCATGACGTTGCAGTTTCGATCGTTGGAATGCAATGACGTTGAAGTTTCGATCGTTGGAATGCAATGACGTTGAAGTTTCGATCGTTGGAATGCAATAACGTTGAAGTTTGGATCGTTGGAATGCAATGACGTTGCAGTTTCGATCATTGGAATGCAATGACGTTGAACTTTCGATCGTTGGAATACAATGACGTTGAAGTTTCGATCGTTAGAATGCAATGACGTTGAAGTTTCGATCGTTGGAATGCAATGACGTTGAAGTTTGGATCGTTGGAATGCAATGACGTTGAAGTTTGGATCGTTGGAATGCAATGACGTTGAAGTTTTGATAGTTGGAATGCAATGACGTTGAAGTTTCCATCGTTGGAATGCAATGACGTTGAAGTTTGCATAGTTGGAATGCAATGACGTTGCAGTTTGGATAGTTGGGATGCAATGACGTTGAAGTTTGCATCGTTGGAATGCAATGACGTTGAAGTTTGGATAGTTGGAATGCAATGACGTTGAAGTTTTGATCATTGGAATGCAATGACCTTGAAGTTTGCATAGTTGGAATGCAATGACGTTGCAGTTTGCATACTTGGAATGCAATGACGTTGAAGTTTGCATCGTTGGAATGCAATGACGTTGAAGTTTGCATAGTTGGAATGCACATAAACGTTTTTTTCGCTGATTTCGTTTAGCAGATTTAAAGTCAAATCCAGCGTCCGTTGCATTCCAACGATGCATAATTGAATGACGACCCTTCAGCCCAAGATTTTTTTTATTCTCTTGTTAAATGAATTGTTTGCCTTTAGGGCAAGTTGGTTACAATCACAGCAGTTGCTCAGCTATAGTTAATTACTTAGGTGCTCTAGGATCTTGACGATGGTAGTCTGTGGATCACATCTATGAATTGTGTGGGGTATGGAAGTTAAAGGTATGTTGTTTTGCATTTGGTTTGTCCCAAACTGCTTTGTGAGCGTTCTAATCTGAATTTTCGTACAGCGTGCAGTTGCGGGGGTTGAAGATCGGATTTTCATTGTGACGAATGCGTGTCAATTTCCTTAGGGCGATTGTTTCTGCTGTTTTCATGAGTTACTATAATTTCAACTAAAATAATCATCTTTCGCATTTTGACACATGATTCTGGTAGACTTCTTCCCAATACAACAACACGTACATACCTATATATATATATATATATATATATATTGACATGCACATACATAAACAAACGACAGGTAAATAATACAAGCTAATAAATGCCTATATCGTCGCACTGTACGCGGTGGCTGAGGGAGCTATTTCTCTCTGCGATTTATTATGCAGATCGCCCGGGCTATTTACAGGGCTCGGAGATCGGGTGCAATCACGAGGCCGGTAATTGCTCCTGGATATAACCGTAGGAGAGTGAAGCCCAGGCGAGGAAGACGAAGAAAGAGCACCCATACCAGCGCAACGACGGAGAAATCGAGTGACCAATACTTCTCCCGCCTGCATGTACATACACACTGGCGCAAGAGCGAATATGCCGCGCGACTAAATGCCCTGAAACCGGTTGCAGGATCTCTGAATCGTTTCTCGCGTGTGCACACTTTTCCTACTGCTATATGTATATACATAAAACATATAAGTTCCGCTCCGTCTTTGCTCCTTTCTGTACTCGCGACACTGACGTATATGACATTTGTGAAGTTGATCGTGTCGCGCCTCATCGTCATTTTTTTTCTACATCATCTATTGGCATTCGTTTATATCTTTTTTGCTCATTGCTGACTACCCTCTTTCTCTCTCTCTCTCTCACTCTCACGCGTCGTCTATTAATCGGTTGGAGTTTGCTGTGCATTTCTTCCACTTGTCCCGTGGTCGTAAACTATCAAGTTCGTTTCACGTGGTTTTGTTGCAACACACCTTTGCTAGTTGGACACATTGAGAAAGGTGTCTTCGGGACTTGTGCGCTGCGAGGTAAGATTTTTTTAACACGTACGTACGTACAAGTGATCCTTATTTTGTGTAAATTTAATGCCGATAGTTTCGTATAGAGGGAATTTCATGCACAGAAAATCCATGTCCGTCTGTCACATCGTCAATCGCGATGTCGTGAGTGTCACTTTAATATTTGTGAACTGAATTACGGAGCACTTGGGTATGGCTATAGATACGTCGAGATCGTATGAGGAATGCTCCCTCAATGACGTCGCGAGTCAATATGACGGATCGATTGTACGAGCGCGGGAATCAGGCATGGTACGAGGCAACAGACGGAAAAAATTAATAAAAAAGAAAGTATTTATGCAGGCTTGAGGACTTTTTCGAAAAAACGATTTTTTTTCACCGTGAACTTGTTTATTTCATTATCTTGAGTGATAGTCCGTCGGGGGAGGTTAAAACTTTTCATTTCATAAGTTATGGGGTTTTTGAAATTCGTGGAGACACGTGATAAAATAGAGCATTTTTAAATACTTCGACGCCTATATTGGGGGTAGGGGGTGGGGGCGTTTATAAACAAATCGCGGCGGTCACCCTCCCATAACAAGGGAGAGTGACTGCCTTAGGGTGTAGGGTTTTGAAGTTCACGAAAACACGTTATAAAGTAGCGTATTTTCGAAGATTTTCGCAACACCTATATTGGATGTGGGGAGTGGGGGATTTATAAAAGCCTTCCTAAATACCCCCTGCCCCCCTCTGTTTTTGTGTGTTGTATGCGGAAGGTGGCTGATTCGGCCACGCAGGGGATCCGGGGGTTGCAACCCCTGGCGGGGCCAAAGGGGTTGCAACCCCCTTGCAGGGACGCAGTCCCCCACCCCCGCAGACACTAAACAGAGTTTTTCAATATATTTAAATGATCTAAAATTGTACTACATTGATAATCTTTTCGGGGCCTAATAACAACCCAAACAGACCCAAAGAATATCTGCAGGGAGCCGCGATTTCTTTTCGGCATTGTATTCAGGAAGGTTTCTTTTATAAATCCCCCACCTCCCACCCCCAATATAAGCGTCAAAATATTAAAAAATACCCTTTTTTACTACGTGTTTCCGGAAACTTCAAAACTCCATAACTTATGGAGTTAAGGGGTCACCCCCACTTGCGATTTTGAAAAAATCGATTTTTTTATTGCATTTTTTTGAAGTATAAGTATCCGGGCCCATACTTCTGTATGGGCCCGGAATAGATGACTCTATGTAAGTTTACAAAAAAAAAATTTTCTTCGTGTAAACTGAAATAGAAACTTTAAACGCGTTTTTCTCAAAATGGCATTTCTGAAGTCGGTGACCAAGATTACTCGAACACTAATGAACCGATCCTCTTGAAATTCTGCAGGCTTATTTAATATATAAAAATGTAGTCTTTAATCGTTCGATTTTTTTTTCGAAAAAATGGCCGTTTTATAGCCAAAAACGGCCGTTTTTTTTTTCGTTAAAATCGAACCATTAACTTTGACTGTCCGCCATTTTGTGAAAAATGAATATTTTTTCAAATCCTTCGATTTAAGACTAGTTTATACTTATATTTGACTAAATCCATCCGCATTTTTTTTTTCAGATGATCCACTTCGCCGCAATGTTGGTCACCGCAAATCGTGTATATAAAAACATTATTTCATTGACGGCCATTTGCCACTAAACAATGTAATATTTTTCAATAAAAAAATTACTGAAAGTTCTTCAAGATGTGTTCTTTAAGATGGTATATTGATCGATTAAAAAAGTTTTGTAGTTTTCTTTTAAAAAATTCATGAAAAACGCCTTTTTTTGCGCTGCAAGTGGGGGTAACGCCTTAATAGAAAACGTCAGCCTATGGAATTAATAGAAAATGTCAGAAAATATTCCATCGTCCATTCTATTCAGGTCACCCCGACGGAATATCAATAGTGGTGACCAATTAAAGCAGCTCATGGCAAAAAAAAAATGTTTCGTCGTTTTTCGGAAGTCCTCAACTGCATCACCCCATTTATTCCGAGTTCCATCACCAGCCCCCATCTTCGACCCAAATTACGCCGATTACTAATTGCGCCAAGTTTCACGATTGACGTTCAAGCGTGCGTAAAGAAGACTCAAGTCCTCCAATCTTCGGATAACCACTGAGGCAGCGTATTCGCCTAAAAACTTTACGAACAACGAGAAATATGTTGAAAAAGAAATGTGCCCGAGGATTACGTATCGGCAAATAATGGCAGCATTGTGCGTATCGTTGTACTATCGATACGATCGGCCTTTCGATCGATCACGTATCCCTCGGGCATCGAGTTACTCAACTGAGATACAAAATGTATACGTGTATAGCGGATATACAAGCCTGCCAATCAGTATCAACGAGAACTGACCGAGCTGAGCGCATCGTTCAACATAATTACTCGCAATGACTCTCGATTATCGGTGATAATCTAACGGTCCGCGCTAACGAACTATAACATCGAATTAAGTCGATCTCTGTGTTTCCCCGCCCCCCCTCCCCTCCCCTGCTTGTCTCATCTCTCTCTCACACACACAGGCTCCGTTGCCCCGGCGGTTTCTCCCGTGAGGCGGGTAAATAAATCGATTTGTAACGTCGAATCATTCGGGTCGTAAGAAGCAATTATTATTGTGATTAAATGTATTAATGGCGTCGGGCAGGGAGAGCATACGAAAGCAGGAGTGAGAAGTTCACGAAGAGACAGAGGAGAAGATTGGCAATTAAAAACCATCGAGGAAAGGCAATAATTGATCGTTATGTGTGATTGTGTTCTTCGTTTACATTTCCTTCTCTCTATATATCTCTCCCCGTACGACTCTCCAGAGCTATGTCCTTCTCATCCAGTCGTCAACATTGGACGAAAAAAAAAATACACCAATATTACCCCAAAATTACGATCACCAACGACTAGAGTCGAAAAATAATTGACAACGACTCGGCAATTCACGGAAAAACCTGATGAATTTTCATGAAATGAAAGGCTTTTCAGAAAGGCTAATTATCGATGTTTTCTCGTCAACTTATCATTCGGTTCAATTATTTTACTCAACTGAATGTTTGCACTGATCGCGAATCGTTAGGCGTTCGCTTTCCGAAGGAAAACAAATAATTGAATGACTCTATGATTCGTGGGGGGAAGTGGTGGGAGTGACCGCGGTCCGGCGGATCTCGAGAGTAAGGAAAGCTCTCCGAGAGAGTTGGTGTAACGGACGCGCGAGCCGAGTTAAACGAGGCTCGCTTACGAGAGATTCGAGGCCATAAGAGAGATAAGCATCTCTCTCCTCTATCCTTGACTAAATCGTGACTAGAAGCCGGCGTACTCTTGCTGCTGCTTTGCTGCCCCCGCGATCGTTCGCTCCGCCGATTTTGCAGCAAAGAGAGAGAGAGAGAGAGAAAGAGATGGAGAGATGGAGAGCGGGAGGGAGGGACAGAGTGCACATGCACACTGAGGAGTTAAACCAACGCTATATAACATCGCGGAGTAGCCAGTTGAGTGCATTATCGCGAATATACAGTGAGCAACATTGTTTCCAATCGGGAATACAAATTGCTCGGGATCCCTCGGAAGGAATGACTGTGCGGGGGCGACTATGCGCAGGGTGGAAGACAGAAACGAGAACAAATGTAAACTCGGCATAAAAGAGCAAAAAAAACAGACCCTTTTCTGCCTACCAATTTTTCAAGCAATTTATTTCGCATCATGACTATTTAACCCTGACGTTCTCCAGTTTGTTTCTACGAATCTGACCACCCACAATATCCGCATAATAATTCCATCTGTGCCGCCAGAGTCGCAATGTTGGAAAAAAAATGTTTAAACCACGTTTTTAAAACGAACGAAAAAGCATAAAATAATTTCTTCTAGCCCCATACAGATTTATAAACCAATACAGATTTCTAACCGCATACAGATTGTCTTGAAAATGTGTGACTGAATTTTTTATAGATATGAAAATACTCGTTAGATTTACTACGAAAAACGTGGGGCACATGATCATTGATGCATGAATAGCTCACCTAAGTCACTAACAATTTTATTATACTGCAAATGATATGAAGTGTTCTGTGAGTTTTCTCAACGACAGATATTCCCTGCACTCCTTACTATTATCTATGCACGAACCCCACGTTTTTCCTTTTAATTCTTACAAGTATTTTCATAGATATTGAAAATTCAGTCGCAAATTTTCAGGACAATCTGTATGCGGTTAGGAATCTGTATGGGGCTAGGACAAATTATTTTATACTTTTTAGTTCGTTTAATAAACGTGGTCAATTTTTTTGTAATTTAAATCATTTTATTTGCTGCTTTTTAGTTTTGTGTGTGTGAAATGTTGCTTCTCCTTTGTTAGGCGTCTCCTTGGCCATCGTAGAAAGCGTCACTAATGCACTATTCATTATTAAGGGGCTGTACCAGTGTGACACTTTCAAAAAATCGATTTTTTTTGCCTTTTTCGACAGTTTATACTCTCAATAATATCATGATCTATTATATCATTTATATCAATATCATTTCATCTTGCAAAAATCGATAGGAGACTTCAAATTTGCTGACATTGTAACTCAAAGGGCAATTATCCTATTGACTTGAAATTTGAACTGAGTACTCTTGAATATACTCACTCTACAATGACGTAGGATATTTTCGATTGGATGAAAATTGAAAATTTGGCATTGAAAAAAAACGACCATTTTATAGGCAAGAAAACAAACCTTTTTTTTCATACCTACGCCACTTTGTTAGATTTTGATATTTTTCGAAAATATTCATTGTACAGGAAATACCTTCCAGTTTGACATTTTTTTCCTTTTTCGGTTTCAGCTACTCAATCGGCCGGAATTATGTCAGCAGTGGAGGAACTTTTTGTTTGGCGCTTGGGTCTCAATATTTGTCTATGAAAAAATTATGTAATATAGGTCAAATATAGCCAAATATATTCTTAATTTTCCGAAACATTTAATTGAGTACTTTTCTTTCACAAAATTCCCGAAAATCACCCAAATTTTCAGCACTCACACTGGTATAGCCCCTTAATATTACTATCAAAATTTTTTTTCTCCTCCACTAAGCTGTATTTTTCATTTTTTTCTCGTTTTCTCTCTCTGTGACAGCCTTGCCTGTCCGTTTATTCGTCTTTCATCCAGATCTGAGCTATGTTCAAAGTTTCAAGTCTCCAGCTCATCCGGAAGTTCGTTTAAAATTGATTGCAAAATTTGTACCGAACAGAAAAGCAAAGCGAGTTAATAAAAACGTAGTAAAAAAAAAACGATCATCGCTTCGCATTGAATTTTTCATGATTTTTCTGGATGGCTGGCAATAAACATTGCCAAACCGTATCGATTTTTTCCCCCTTAGTTACAGGTGTCTGAAAACCGGATCCGAGTGAGATCGAGCGTGTACTCCGGATAACGAGAAGAGGCGAACAAAAAATACGCGCGTATGCATCTCAGCGTTGAATGACTTTCGAAAGTAGCCGGTGCCCAAAAGCATCTGGCATCATGCGAAATAATCTACATTGCGCCGGTATTGATATCGCGAATATATCGCCGTCAAAGTTCCAAGTGTGAGAGTCTTCGAGGTGCTGTTCGTGGGTGTATGCGTGTGAAGGTGTGCGACTGTGACAAGTCGCAATACCGCATTCCTAACACTAGCTCTCTCTCGTACAGAGTCCGTCGAGCACGCTCGATCCCACAAACCGGCAGGAATCCCTCCGTTCGTATTGCACCATGCCAGAATAATTATTTTCGCGCGAGGAAGACAACCGTATCGTCTCAACACCAAGAATACGAAAAATCCACAACTCCGACACGCCCCCCCTTTCGTAATGACAATTCCGCGGAAATACCGATTAAAACACATTTCGATCAGCCCGAGACATTTCTCTTACCAATCCTGGGAACGAATCGGAAAATGTCGTTTCGCTTCCGAGGTTGTCGATGTCGATTTGTATCGATTATTGAAAGACACGTTGATTTTGCTCAACAGCGCCAAAGGGCTGTTCCGACGAATATCGAATCTCTCCTTATCTTCCACCATTCGAAACGTTGGCGAAAAAATAAGACGAGAGGGGCACAGTGTATCTTGCCAGCAAACTGTCGCGCGCACAGTTGTCTCGCGTGTAACGCGTGTGCTAAAGTCAAACAAAAAGAAAAGGAAAATATCGCGAGCAAGCCCTCGCCGTTCTGGGCGCACTTTGTTTCGCAAGGACTTTTCACCGGCACGACTTGCCATTGGCCTGCGTTGTTCCTGCTGTTGGGTGTGCCCTGAATTTATTCAAATTGCAAGCAATGTTCTGCTCGTGTTCGGCAGCTTCTTCTTCTTCCTCCTTTCCCCACGCCAATTTTCGTCCTTCCCTTACGAAGCCCCTTTACGCCATTTCGTCCTTTTATTTCTCGTCTTTTCATTCCTCCTTACGCGCCTTCCCTGCGGCCTTTCTTCTTCACTCGCGTATCGCTTTTGCCCGCGAGAGTGAAAAATCGAGCACGGCAACTCGGTTGCCGGAGAGAAGGCTTCGGAACGAGCCAGACAGAGGAAAAGGAACGGATAGAGCAAGAGTTCTGGATCAACAGAAAAACAACACGCTCAGCGAGTTCATACAGGACTTACTCTCGTGGATCTTTTGCAAAAGAGGACATGCGAAGTGTACACCCTTCGCTCTGTATACATTGCTGTGTCTGCCCCCTGGCGTACTCCTTTTTCCGTCTGACAACTATTCTTTTTAATCTGTACACAAGGTGCTCGAGACACAATGGATACAACTACCGCGATGCCCATTTCGTTCGAATGATCGGTACACGTTCGATCGTTTTGTACCGTCGCTTTTTTCCCTTGTAGTCCAGTCAAATTACCGAAATGAAAAAACATAAAATACCGCATTTTTGGGATTATGATGGATCGATAGGGGGGTGTATTCTGAGCTTAAATTTCAATTTGTGGGGTTCTACTGAGGTCAGCTCAAGGTCATTTCGATGAAAACGCGTTTAATTCGATATCTCGAGAACGGTTAGTGTTAGGCCAAAAATTGTAGAGACCTTTTCTCTTCTAAATTAAATTTCCTAACTTTTTTATCTGAAACTTTTTTTTTATCATCAATATTTTTCAATTTATTACTTCCGGAAGGCAAAAATTTTACTTTTTTTTCTCCCTATTTTTCATTTTTCGCCATTTTCTCCCCAACTGTTCAATTTTATGAAATTTTACCATTTATCAAAGTTGTAGATCCTTTAATTATGAACAACTTTTTCCGATAACTTTTTTTTCTAGTACCAATATGTTCGGAGTTATATATTACTTTACCGAGCAAAATCCGCGCCAATGTCGCGATATCATCGACATCAATGGGTATTCAGTACTTGAAAGAAATATTAAAGTATTCCATGATAATTTATTAGCCAACTTACCTGTATCAGAAGGTGAATCGATTAAACTATTTAAAAATTGTACTTCATTTAAATATTCAATATTGTAATCATTCAAATATCATTTAAATATTGTACTCCTTCAATTTGGGTATTTTTTATTCAATTCAATGGGATAATAATGTGAATAAGGATTAAAAAAAAAGAAGTACATGAATAATTGAAACTGTTTCACACATTTATTGATAAAAAAAATAGGTCCCGCGAAAGGCGCGCAGTAACGACGTGAAATGACGTCCTTTTCCGTTTTTCTTGAGGGTCTCAATACTTATTAGCCCGAAAGCCTAACTTTTTCGGGATCCGCGCATTGTCTCTGTGGGGAGAGAGACATGTGCCCCAAAAAGAGAGACGACCGAGAGTTGGGCGGAGAAAGGAACTGGAAGGACGGAAAAATAAAAGGCTTTTCTTCGAGGTCGCACATCCGGTTTCCTCGCTACCGTGCACTGCGATGTTTATCGTATCGACGCTGCTTACGAAAAGTAGCGAGATTCAAAGTTCTTACGAAAACTAGCACGTTTCCATATTCATCGCGAAAACTAGCTTGTTTGATTTACACTGTAAAAACTAGTGCAAAAGGAGTGAGTTTAAAACCTTGAGGATCTCATCGCTCGTCCAATCTAACCAGAAAGAGTTTGGGTGAGAATTTAAAGTCCTTCGTGCTCAGGTAAAAATCTGGAAAAATAAACCATTATATAGTATTTTTTTATATGACAATTTTTTGCGTAATGACATTTTAATTTTATACTCGTTTTTATTAATATTTTGATAATAATCATCAATTGAAATCGATAGTAGTAATTTTTATAAAAAAAATAATATCGAAATTGTAAATATAATGAAATATTTATTGTGATTTTGTATTAAAAAAAATAACGTTATTGAAAATATTCAACAAATTTACTGTAATCTTACAGATGGTTAACGTCGAATATGTTTGAAAAATCTTGCTGATGTTCGATTGGAATTAAACCTCTGCCAAGCATGGCCGGTGAATGTTTTTTTTCTTGGTGCAAGAGGCAATTTTTTATCTGACGTCTATTTTAATTGGAACATTCGAGCGTCATCCATGTTTTTGTTTTTTTTTAATATGATTTTCATCTCTCGTCCTTCTTGGTCAAAATCATATTTAACGTGGATTGTATCGACGCAAGGATATTTCCCGAATACTTGCAATTTTAATTGAAGTCCAATTAAGATTTTTTGCGAGGTCTAAAAAATCGTAAATTTCCAATTGCGGTCGAAGGAATTGGAGTAAAAAAAAATAGGCAAGGCGTAAAAAAGCACGGAAGAAAAGTCGGAAACAATTCCAGTGTTAGAGAAAAATGTTGATTTTCGCGGTGAATATCGAAATCTGCTTCTTTTCGTGGCGAAAATCGAAACTTGCGAAGTTTTCGCGGCAACACCAACGGTGCTTGTTTTCGCAAGAATTCTGAAACATGCTACTTTTCGTAAGCAGCGTCGGTATCTTGTATTCGTGAATGTTTCCATAGATCGATTTCCCGATAGATAAATTAATCGTACAGAAATTCTTGATACACCGTATAATAACGAGAACGCTTCGCAATGACGTTGCAGGGTGCAATGTGAGCGATATTCAGTGCAACAAAAAAAGACGCGAACCTGCCAAGCTCTCGTTCGGCTTACTAAGCAAATACAAAGGTGTCGTTGTTCGCAGCTCTCTCGTAACTCCACCAACGCTGATATACGTGTACACGCGTATGCGAGAGCGGGCTCTCGCAATTATATTTCCAGTACAGGAAGTTGTTTACTCGTGCGCTCGGGTATACAGTTTGAGCGCTAACTGCACACCAATCGGGCGATCTATATAGCACCATTTTATTAGTAACTGCATGTACGTTACAATGGTGCACTCTGCTCTCTGGCCTCGGTGCGGCGAAAAAAGAAAAAGTGCACTGTAACGCTGTACACAGTATGAAAATTTGCAGTTAAAACGCACACACGCGCGTTGAAAGTTTTACGTCTTTGACTTTCACCGTTGCAACGATCTTCCGCCAATTTTAACGATGCAAATATTTTCTGCAGTGCCCGAAGGGCTCGTGGAAGCGTTTCGCATTGAAAGTTTAATGGAAAATCATGAAAAAAGTAATGAATGCGGTTTGATTTACAGAAATTTGGAGGAATGACGTTGAATGTGGCAGTGGGTTGATTGCATTGAAATTTTGGGTAAATATTTACAAGTGGGGATACAGCCCTAATCGGGTCCAAAAATGTTTTCACGTGTTCGAGGCTACTCTGCAGTATGAAAATGTTTTTTTTATGATGGGGGAGGGGTATTTTATTACGAAAAAAAAATATTTCCGGAAAATATTCGATTTTTGAAATAAGTTTGGTTGGGTTGGTTTTTCCATAGCTTTAAAAAAAGTAAAAGGTTTCCTCCATACCTTTGAAAAGGTAAAAAAAGCGTTTGGGGGTTAAAATGAGGGTTGAAATTGTCTTCCCCCGACTTAAATATTACAAACAAAAAATATTTCCGGAAATCCCCGACTTAAATATTACAAAAAAATATTTCCGGAAATTATTCGATTTTTGAAATACGTTTGTTTGGGTTGGTTTCTCCATAGCTTTAAAAAACGTAAAAGGTTTCCTCCATACCTTTAAAAAGGCAAAAAAAGCGTTTCGGGGTTAAAATGAGGGTTGAAATTGTCTTCCCCCGACTTGAATATTTTAAACAAAGTGCCCCGAAATACATCGACTCGGTACAAAATGTCTAAACCCCTTTTCTAGCTGGAGCCTCACTTGTAAATGTTCAGCAAATTTTGTAATTACTTGGCATTCGGAACGGTGCGTCGTGAAGGGAAGAAGGAGCTTTGCACCCTTATTTAATTGTCCAGTCTCATACGTATTTCACGCAAGCATTTAGAGTGTCAGCTACCGCGTAATACCCAAGATCGATTAACCGGTCGATCAATCATTTCGGGTTGCGGTGTATTATCTGTCGCGCGCTCGGCATCGTTTTCTTTTGTCCCTTTTTCTTCCTGAATAGGCTCCGAGGAAAGAACGAGAGAAATAAAAGTAATAATTTAATTTTCTCTCGTTTTGCCTACCGTTCGCGAGCAGAGGTATCAGGTCCCTTCTCCCACGCCTCGAGTGAAACGCGCGTGGGCAGTGAATTACGAGTTGTGCACCCCAGGCGCTTTTGCGGACGGGAGACGAAGCGAGAGAGAGAGGGAGAGAGAGGGAGAGTGGGAGAGAGAGAGAGAGAGAGAGAGAGAGAGAGAGAGAGAGAGAGGGAGAGGGAGAGAGAGGAAGAGTTAGCAAGAGATGAGGAACGAGAAGAGAAGAGAAAAAAGCAATAGAACGAAGGTGGAATCTCTTTCACTCCTCGTTTCAATGGAATATAAATAAAATTTATTCCGTCGGGCTACCGAAAACGGGGGTTCCCCGCTATGCCACACCATCCCCGGACGCGTTCTCCCCCCCCCTCCTCCTCTCTCCCGAGATTCGGAGCTTCCTTATCGCTCATGGATTCGCGCATCGTTCCAAACGCCATCAGCAATCGTTATTTACGATTCTTAGTCGCCATTTTTCCCGGAAGTTTTTCCTTCGCGTCGCGGGCTTTCCTGCGTGCTCTTTCTTTTCTCTCTCGGTGTTTTTTTTACGCCCGACATCTCAAGCATACACTTTGATCCAAATTGACATTGTAGCTTGCATTTTTTACCGTGAGTTATCGCCCGATGCGTACTCTGAACAGGTTTTGAAAGTTTTTTGTAGGTAACTGTTTTTCAACATTCTAAATTCCACCTTTTTGGTCGAATGGAACAATGTGTCGTTTGGCTATCAAATGGATAAGAAAGTCAAGCACCAGTACCCCCTCCTCAATTTTTTATATCTTTTTTTTTAAGTGTCAAAGTAACCTCGACTGTGGGGTTTCTACATATTGATAAAAAATAATAATATTTTATGCATTATACATGGAATTAAATGAAAAACAACGATCTTATACAATCAAATTGTGATCTTTGTGATGGGAGGACACCACTGTGACAGGCCGAAAAAAAGGTAGTTTTTACCGATTTTTTTGTCTACTTGATTATTTATTTGGGATTTGGAAAAAAGGTACGTCATTGAGCATACATTGAACTTATTTCGTGTAAATTTTTATTTTAGAAAATATACTTCGCCGTGTTTTTCAAATTTCAACTAATGTTTAAATTTGTATGTAAATAAAAATGTAAATTTAAGTGTAAATTTAAACTAATGTTTTCTTTTAATTTAAACTAAACATTGGATATTTAAACTATTTTTTTTAATAAAAAATTACACGAAAATTCAAACAAAAAAATTCTCGAAACCATGTTCTTGAAATCGGCACGCAGCAGAACTCGAACAATTTGGGTCCAATCAACTTGAAATTTTAACTGTAGCTGCTTAGATTGCTTCAACGATCGAGTACGAGCGCTTTTTCCGTTTAATTGAAAATTGTAAAAAATTTATCACTTTGACATGAAAAATATAGTCGAAAAACTAACTTTTTTCAAACTCGTCTCTTTTTTTTTTAATTTTTAAATTTATTTGTGTGACGAATATTTTTTTTACATACTTCAATATATACTTAATAAAACCTAGAAGTTCTTTCGACCTGGTATTTTTTTCCCATCTTTAAAAACAAAATTTAGATTTCACTTGGGAAACAACGTACAGAATGCAACGGGATCCATCAAGAATCATATCGGATTCTTGTCCGATAATGTAGGAATCTTTTATGATTCAAATTGGATGCATACATTCCAATGGGGAATCCCGATGAGGATTCAATGTACAAGCGTGACGTTTTATGATCCAACGACGATGACCGATTGGATCCCTATCAGGAAGCAGGGACAAGTATTGGAATCCAATTCGACAATTTCCCCACGGAAGGACACGCTTGATTTGAATAAGTTCATATCCCGCGGCAGATACCTCACCGCAAGTTCCCTTATCGTCAATTCTTTATCTCGCCCACACTAGTCACACACGCTCGTGTATCCTTGCGACACCACGTTTTTTGTTGTTCTTGTCAAGGTCTAGAATAGATCATTCGATTAAAGCACCCATATAGCTGTTCCGCGTTTCACACAAACTCATGCTCTCCCTGTCCAATGGTGGCACGCGCGCGCCTCAAGACTGCCGAGAGCGAGAGTATGCAATCAACGTCACACACGTGTCTCGTTTGCTCTCTCGAGATCACCGAGCCCTTCATTTACAATCTGCCGTGTCCTTCGCCTACGCGCCAATCCGTACAACCCCCCAACCACTTTTTCCTCACCTTTCAACGTCCTATTCGATAATTGCGCGTCGCCAATTCACCTGCTCGGTAGTCTCATTCACCTCTCCTCAACTATCCTTTTCTTCCTCATTTTGTAATTCGCAAATGTTCAAAACCAATGCCTCATCCCACTCTACCGTACTTTTCCAATTTCTTCAAAATAAATCGACAAATTAGCAGTAAAAATAAATGATAACTACAATTATGGAAATCTAATTACATTACTCCGCCAATTACACACTGTTGCAATTTTTCAATATCTAATTTAATTTTTTTTCGATTATTTGTCCGAGAGAATGAAAATTATACGGAGAATCAATTGTCCGGCGATGTTCGCAACATTATAGATTTTCCATCGGAGCGTTGCAATCGCACGATACGATCGTCTGCGATTATACCGTTTAAAATCGTTTAGCGTACGACCATTGGATCGTTTGTGTTTATCATAATAACAACAACGACGATAATAATGATACTAATAGAAACAATAGTTTGAAAGGATTGCTACAAGATTGGAGATCTAGTCGCGGATACTTAGTGAGACGCACCCACTTGTATCTCGCCGATACCCATTCAGCATTTGCGCGCTTCTATATATATCCACAATCAAATATGGGCAAAACACGACGATAAAGCCGAGTCCAGCCAGGCAACTTCATTTTCCATGCCTCGCTGTTGTTTGTGCAAGAGGCTCTCGTGTGCTATGGGCATTGGGCAAACAAAAGGGCATAAATTACGTGAATTAACACGCGACGCGATCCAAGATTCGCTCTTTTGTTTGCCAGCCAATAACGACACCCTGGAGTGAAAAAGCCGCACCGAGTGCGTGTAGAAACGGATATTACGTCTTTCTTTCAATCAGGAAGAACTGCGGCACATGATGGATATGCATGTATTCGTGTATTAAGGATTTTGAACACCAGCGCTGCTGATGAGCGTCGCGCGTGACTATAGCGCGTACGGGAATGAGACGATGCCGGTAAAACATGCATACCTATCTCTTTCCTCCCGTCTCTCTCCCGCTCTGTCTTTTTCCCTCGCGCTCGTACACATTTTTCTTCGTGACGAAGCTGCGACCTAGGTATTGCGATCGATAATTCAAGGCGTTACAACGCCGCGATATCCACGGAGGCATAAATCCTCCGCTCTTTCAATACTCTTTACACCCCGTCTTCATTCCACTGATTTTCCGTAATTCAACGATTTATTTATTTTTTTCGTTCCTTACATTTATTTTTCCGCGATCATTATTCACCCTGACGATTTATCCTTGGTGGAACGACTCAATAACGTGCAAGGATTCGTTGTATCTCGGTGGATATGAGGATTTTCAAAATTTCGCAAAAAAGGTTCTTCCTTCACGTACGGGATTTATCCTGCGAGCGACTGATCAATATTTTTCACGCGATTGCGGATTGGTGCAACGCTACGATTATATCTCTCGGGAGACCTCGAATAGCAATAACATTGGGGATACATCCAGGTTGAAGAGTTACGTCGATACGCATGAGAAAGGAATGAAAGAAAGAAGAGGAATAAAGTGTCTCGAATGATGTTGAAGGTACAAGATGAAATGAGACTTCTATGGGTGTGTGTGTGATGCTGCGGCGAAGGAAACATTTGAATAGAAACCGTTTCTTCGGTTTAGAATGGAAATTACAATATTAAGATTGGTCGGCCACTGGGTGGAGAGCCTCGTGGGGCGCGAGAGAGCTCCCGAGAGTGACTTTTTGCCGCTTATACTGCGACACACATACGTAAATTATATATATATATATATATATATATATATATATATATATATATATATATATATATATATACCGAACCGATTATAAAGTGAAATGACCGCAGATCACTGTCCTCAGTTCGCGGCGAACACCAAGCGTGGCGATATCCAAGGTGGAGACGAAAAGAGAGGGGGAACAAAGCGAGAAAAAAAAACGAGGCGCGAGAGAAGCATAGGAGAGAAACATCCCTGACGTTTTCGTTCATTCCCGAGGTCCATTCGAGAGTCGAGAAGTCGTTCTGTCGATCTCCATGTCTTTCTCTCTTTTAGCTTCATTTTTTTTTCGCTCTCCTTTGCCACCTCGGTCCCACTTTACAAAGGCGAGATTTATTCATTCACTCGGAGCTCCAGAGAACACGGATACACATTGAAAAAAAATCTTTTCCAAAATGAAGGAGTGTTTATTTTTTACCCGAGTAAAATGTCAACTTTCCGATTCTTCTCGTCAGATTTTTTTTACTATCGAAACAATTGAAGAGAGAGGGAAAGAGAGAGAGAGAGGGAGGGAGGAAGGGACAAAGGACGCGCGCATTATTATTGAATCTCGACCGATTTTGTATTTTGACGTCTTCAATTTTTTTTTCCACGCCAAAAGCATACTTTTCATTGTAAACTTTTATCGCGTTATTTTTGCAAGAAGAAATAACCAGACCGAGATAGAAAAAAGACTATAAAAAGAAAACCATAATTAATCGAGATTAAATGTGCACAAATATTCTCGATTTTCTCAATAATGTTTGCGCTTTGAAGAGTGCTAATGTGGCCATTAACACGCGATGCTCTCACCGAGACTCTGTCTATCGCGAGTCTATTATTAATATAAGTATAGTAATATACGAGATATTATCGCAGTTGCGGTATTGAAGAGAGAAAAAATCGTTTCTCGTATGTAAAAGCGCGCCCATAAGACTCGGCTCGATACTTTTACGACACACATGACTAACTGGCAAAGGACAACAGTATGGGCAAGGAGAATCATCGTCTTCGGGCTAATGCTAATTATCGGAAAATCGTGCGGCAATGAGCACGCGGCTCTCCGTCTCTCTGCTTCATCCTCGGGCTTTGCTTCATTGAAAAGCGTTAAATTACGTCGCGTTCGCCAGTCTGGCGATGCGTTCAGACGGATAATCACATTTTCCATTATATCTCCGAGGCTTGGTACAATATAGTACAGTAAGTCTGTCATTTTTTTGGGAAAGAAATGACTTAGTCTATTTCATCTCATGAATCGTTAGTGGAGCATGTGAACCCCCTTTGGGGCTTTTTGGAAAACACAAAAAGTTTTTGGATTCAATTTTCCGGGAGAACGGTAGGTCGTAGAGAAAAAAAATTCAAACGAAAATGGTAGAGGACTCTGTAATCTACGAATCATCTCATGTGGTCGCTGCGCTGCGACCAAAAATACACGACATAGAGGGCGCCAAAGTTGGCAAAAATCAGTTTTTTTAACTTTTTCACCCCGAAAAAAAAATATTTTTACCGTTGGCCAAATTGCAAATGCTTCCACTTTTGTGTCATTCATAGAAAAGCTGGTAACGAAAAAATGAAAGAGAAAAAAATATTTTCACGTACTCGAGAAATCTGCCATTTCTCGTGAAGTTCGCGAGAAAAAATGAGAAAAAAAAACCTCCACAATTGCTACAGGGCACTTCCGTGCCCCTTCACGCCCGATTACGTTTTTTTTTAATTGTCCCTTGTTTTATTATGATTTTAATATTCATTTTCTTTTTTTTTTTTTTTTTTTTTTTCAATAAATATTCAGCCACTCTTGCATGGAAAAGTTTGTAATGGAAGTGACCGAAAGCGATGGTAGTTCGAGTGCAGAAAGAAATTGATTTCTGAAGCAATGATTATCGACGCGGTACTTGTCCGGTAACGCGAGCACAGCGGCGTGTGCTCCAGTGAACTTTTAGTCACGGCCACACCCAGCGAGTGGAAGAACAGCCTCGATATGTTCGTGGTGCAGGACACGCGCACCGCGTATATCTGTATACGCTCGTTGCAAGGCTGTGCTGGGCCTCTTACGCACTCCCACATCCCGTGTGAGTATGCAAAAACGTCTAGGAACTCAAATCTACGTATGCCAAAGATATCAAAGTTGTTCGCAGGAGGAAAAAAAAGAACGGACGAAAGAAGACAAAAAGAAACAAAGTAAAGGTGAACGATCAAATCGAACGTTTTCCAGTTATATCGTTGCTGAATATACCTGTGTGATTCTCGATGCACTAGGCCGGAGTGCATGAATCATACAGGGGGATATGCACGAGAGGGTCGTTACAAAACATTGTACAGATGTAGGCATTAACGCTCATATGGGACGTTCCGGATGAAATCGACGGACTTTTTCTCAAAACGAATTATTCCTCACTCCTCTTTTGGTATTTTGTAGATGTCGAAAATTTCCATCGTTGGAATTCAACGGAAATACAGTTCTTTTAATTGCGCAATCTTTTTATACCCATCTGGGGTATAAAAAATACCCGTATCCAAAATATATAAAATGAATAAAAATATATATAACATATAAAATATATAAATGAAGCATTCCACGTCACTTCAGCCAGTAAAAAAAAATCCACAAATAATGTTGAAAAATCGAGTTACTTTATTGAAAAATATTCACCGGGGTCGACATTTTCAAAAAAATTCTGACGTTTTTTCTCGTTGATTACCATTTTTTAATATTTTTCCATTCAAATGGCTGTATCTTTGACAGGATTTGACGTATTTACATTCGTAAAAAACGAAAATGTGCGTCTTTTTCTAGCCTTCCAGAAAAAAATTACGGAAAAATTAAGAAACAAATTAAGGAAAAATTCCAGAACTAAATTAATTAGAAATTAATTTAGATTTTATTGAGCAAGTCGAACGTCCGTTTCAGGGCAAAATATGCAAAAATATTTTTTTCTCAAGGAAAGACACTCATTTTATTTTGTTTAATTTCCCCCATTTAAAATGTTAAAAAAATGGCAATCAACGAGAAAAACGTCAGAAATTTTTAAAAAATTTCGACACTCGGTGTATATTTTTCAATAAAGTAACTCGATTTTTAAGAATTATTTGTGGATTTTTTTTTACTGGCTGAAGTGACGTGGAATGCCTCAAATATATCATATATAAAATATATAAATATACATAAAATATATAGATAAAAATATATTAAAAATACCGATCTTTTTTATAACCATCTGAGCGAAAATTCACTAAAAAGTTCCTTCGGATTTTTATTGAAGATCTCTAGCCTAAACCACCGAAAAAGAATTTTCAATGAGCAAAATAAAGACACTAAAAAAGTTGAAAAAATTTGCATTGCGTTCCAAACCATTTTTGTAGTGCGCCGCGAAAAGAACACTACCACAATCGTTGTTCCTTTTGATCTTCTCTCGTTGTTGGATTCTGCGATCACGATGATACGAGATCAGTTTGCAAAGAATGACACACATTTGAATCCGAGTGAAGTTTCGATGAAACGCGCTCCACACAAATTGTGCGAGCCGGTTATCAAACAAAAGAACGAGGTGAGAGCAATTAGTTCCAGCATCTATTCTCCGTCTCTTTTCACCTATGTGTTTTTTTCCCCCTCTTTCCTTTCAATCAGCAAATGCTAACTGAGTTACTTACGCATGCAAAGTGTTATTCGCAAACGATTTACAAGGTGGCTCGAGTTTTATTCGATAGACGACTTGCTGAAACAATGGCCCGTGAATTTTGTAGCGTGAGAAAATACCGTGAGCGATGAGACGAGTAAAAACAACTGGGTCCGGGACTCGTTAGATCGGACTCGTTAGTTGGAATGCAACGAAAATTAATTACTTAAATTTTTTTTGCCAATTTGGGCTGTGAATATCGTTCAAATGTTTCGACTTATTCTCATAAAAAATGTAAGACCTCAATTTGTGAAAAAAAGGCTGCGGTTAATGACGAAGGTAGAGAAATTAAAAAAAAAAAATATCGTTGTATTCCAACGATACAAACGTCATTCACATGGAACGAAAGGACCAAATCTACAATTCGAGTGTCAGTCTCCCATGAGGTTTTCTCGTTTTTCGCAGTCGAGCATCAAAAGCGATATTCGCCAAAAATACGATTAAACGTTTCTATTTTATTTTTTACGTTCAATCGATCGGCAAATTGGCAGTTGGGAATGATTATCGAGAGGCATAATAGCTCGTTGTATTTATTCAGGAATTAAATACAATTCCGGGAATATTGCAGCTCGCAGTGAACATATGCAATGTGTGTATAGATGTATACGATACGTTTTAGTGCCCGAGTAGTCGTCTGGGTAGGTTACACGTGTGCAACTCCTGTATATTCGCAGTTTATAGAGCCAGAAGCTCGCTTCGAACATAGTGGCAATAGCTCAAACCGCGATAGCGTAATTCATGTTAATACCGGCTATAACTCGCGCCGTATAAATTATTATTCGATCGCCCGGATCGTATCCTATTCGTTTGCACGCACGAGCGGAAAAGTTTGACCGAAAAAACGCGACTCGTCAAAATCGTAGTGTCGTCAATGGGTCGATGGGTCGTTAGCGGAGTGATGAGGTTGAAGTTTGCATCGGAATTTTTTTTCTTCAAATGATTGCTTTCATTTTAGGCTGATTTAGGCTGTGAAAATCACCGGAACGTTTATTTTCGTATCCTAATCTCAATACTAGACCTTCATCTCCAAAAACTTTAAATAATAATTCAAAAGAATAAAAAATCGTTGCATTCCAACGATGCAAAATTCAACGCCATGCGGAGTGCTGAACGGTGGGGTGCAACGACAAAGAAAAACCATTTTCTTGAAGTTGGCGTCGTTGGAATCCAACAAAAATTCTTTTTTATTTCTTTATTTTTATTACTATTTGAACTCTTCCTTTGCAGGTTTAGGTTAACCCTAAAAACGATCTTCAAAAGTATTCCGATTATTATTGTAGCCCGAATGTGAAAAAAATTGAATACAAACAAAATATTTTCGTTGCATTCCAACGATGCAAACTTCAGTACGACACAAAATCTTCGTGTTGAAATTTGCATCGTCGGAATGCAACGAAAATAATTTTCTCTCACTTCCCAAATTTCCTCAGGGAGATTTGAGCTGCGGAAATAACGCGAAGGTTTTTTAGGATTCTTGTTTAGTGATTTACGAACTAAATCTGCGAAATATGATTTCGCATACGATGAAAATAAGAATATTGAGAAGAATTTTCGTTGCATTCCAACGATGCAAACTTCAACATCGTAAAAAATCGTCAAGCATAGACGTCGAACCTTTTCCAACATCATGAAATAGATGATACATGACGTACGAAACATGTAATATCAATGACGTTGAAGTTTGCAACGCTCGAATGCAACGAGTTCTTTTTTATTTTTCTTCGTGTCTTCATTTTTATTACAACGAATAATTTTTTTATCCATTAACGTCGTGGATTTCTAACGAAGATAAGAAAAACCGTTTCGGTGATTTTCACTACCTGCATCGGCAAAGACAATCTGAGCGATAGAAGAAAAATCAACTTTCCTCGCACTCCAACCGTGCAAACTTCAAAATCATCATGACTGAAGTTTGCATCGTTGGAATGCAACGATTTTTTTTAATCAATTTTTCACTTCCTTTTGATGGTTATCCAGAGCCTTCTTTTTTTTCGCAAATCGAGGTCGTAAATCTCTAACAAAAATACGTAAAAACGTTCGAGTGATTTTCGCATAAAATATTCGATGATTAGAAAGAATTGATTTTCGTTGCACTCCAACGATGCAAACGTCACCATCACGCATCACCGATATCCAATCTTTTCATCCAATTACTAACGCTCCATTGAATTCCCTAGCTGCATGGGTACAAATATCACTAGCGACGCGAATACTTCATCGTTCGCGATTTATTTTCTCAAAATCTCGCCAGCACGAAAGACCCTTCGATTGGTCAAAAGTGGCCAACTTCTTCGTTTCAATTTTTCTTCTTTTTCCGTTGTATTTATGCAACGCTTTGCGTCCTGAGAATTACACGATGCAAATAACTCACCGCAATGAGAAACCTTGCGAGTCTCAACGACAACTCTCTTGTTCGTATTATAAAGTAAGATCGCGGCAAGCTTGTAAATTATCGGAGTCAATTCCTCGTCGCGTGTATTCGCAGGCTCTCAAGTGCAAAACTTCGGTGCGGCTATATATAAATATACGTGTAGATGGAAAAATATACGCTGCGAGTCCTTGCCGATCGTCAGGAGAGTCGTTGGTCGTAGACGAATTCTCGGTAAGTATTGTTAGATAAATAAAACAAAGTGACGCAAGCTCGAAGATTTACAGCACAACGCGATCGTTGGATCGACCAATCGTGTAGAATTATTTGTCCATGTATGCCGATCGTTTCGACGCAAAAGGGCGTATCGGGGTTAGCTCAATCGTGGCGCCGAGGCTCCTTTGGAGCGCGGAAATCGACACGTGGCACCACGAGACTTTGCGTTTTATAGTTGTTAAATCGTTCCTATAACGTGTTCGACCGGATCACTGCAACGTTTGCTCTTTACCCCGGACTTGAACAGCGTGTTACACACACACACACATTCACGTACGACATTATTATTTATTTATAGGATCATTATGTTGTCTCCATTGTTGCTTTTGCAGATAAAAAACGGGGGAAGGGAGAGAGAGAATTAGCTGGGCAATAAATGGTCTAACGTCTTATTATCGTACGCCTGTTGCATCCTTGTTCAATTATTGCGACTAGCTTTTTTCTCCAAAATCTTTCCAACGCGCGTATGCACGTGTATCTTTTTTATCCCCGCGCGTAGATATTTCTCTCCCTTTTTTTCCGTCCACTACTTCCGTTTCCCTTTCTCCCCGGCCCTTTTTATTCACTTTTTATTTATTTATTTTTATTACATTTTATTTATTAAATAAATAAATAAATTTATTTTATTTCTTGTTATTTTATTTTATTTTTCATTGACGGAATGGCACAAACGTTGAGGGCAGTAGGAAATATAATTCTCCAGACCTAGAGACTTAAAAGTGTCTCCACTCGTTCATTCCAATCGTACAGTCTATTTACCAATTTACAATTTACCAAATTTTGGGAAAATACCGCTGTTGATTTGTTCCTCGGCAGCCCTCGTTTACCTCTTAAACGAAATCTGAATTTATTACGTGGAACTTTACATCGTTGGAACGCGACGAAAATAATTTAATTTTCAATTAAAATTTTGTTCGTCAGCCAAAGTTCCGGCAAACTTCTTTAGGTCCTCATTAGAGACCCAGGTACAACCTAAATCTATCGAAAAATATTATGGCGATGAAGTTTGCACCGTTGGAACGCGACGAAAATTCTGTTTTTTTTTTTTCAGATTCCCGAAGCCTTTTTCGGCGAATTGGCAAGGAAATATTTTTGAAAATAAAAATGGAAGAAAAGAGAAGAATATTCGTTGCGTTCCAACGAGGCAAACTTCAACACCGTAAAAGATTTTGGCTCGCAATGAAAATGAAGAAAGAGAACAAAATGAGTATTTCCGTTGCATTCCAGCGATGCAAACTTCAACAGCGTTTAAATTTAAACTACATTTTATATCTACTTCCTTTGTGGGGGAGAGGCGGGGGGGGGGGGGACTACTGACGCAATTTATGCAAACTGAATAAGCGAGAAAGTCTCGCCGCAACTAGTCGATTCGCGAGAAATCTCGCGGTACATCGAGCACCCTGCACACATACACCCTTTCTCCTATATGCATTCGCGATAGACACATTCGACGTTCGAGCTCTTTGAGATTTACGCTCGCACGAAATTCAACAAGTACGTGTATGCGTGTGCGTGTGTATGCGCACGTGTGCATGGAAGTATGTATGCACGCGCGACCATACATTTTCTTCCGAGAGAAGAAGACCCTCGTTTGAATCTTAATCGACCGGGGAGCGCGGCGTACAAGAGCTACTGCTGTGTGTCCCGGTCGTTTGAGCTCTCGCGAGGAATGTCATCCTCTTAACAGTCATCGAAAGACATACGTTCTTCAAATAAATGGATTGTGAGCAATCCAAGTACGAAAGTAATGTGAACGATGCACTCTGGTTGAAAAAAAAATTGCAACGACAATATTACGGGCTACCTACGGTGGGTCGAAAAATGGCATTTTCCAAAATATGTTTATTCCATAGTATTCGATATTGAAATATTCCTCAAATCGAATGCACCATGCTTCAAACTTTAAAAGCGTTTTTGTCGAAACAACGTTTCAAAGTCGGTGGACGTGATATCTCGAGAACCACTTGATCGATTGTTTCCAAATTTACAGGATATACTATAAGAAACGTTTGAAGGTCGTTGACGATCTCACTTTTTTAAATATCGATCTTTATTTATTTCCAGTGACGTAAAAATGACGACTTTTTTCATAGATTTTGTATGCTCGAGTTTCAATTCGTCGTCGCGTTGTTTGGAAAAATGATTTTTTATATCGACGATCGTCAACGACTCGTGTATATTGTCACCTTGAATAACCCGTTTGGTTGTTTTATTTCAGATGGACCGTTTGAGCAGGAGAGTGTCCACCGCCAAACTACGCGGCAAAAACTTTCGTCCTCTGCCAGCGGCCATGTTTTTTTTTGTTTTTCTGTATTTTTGGTGACTTTTTTTAGTTCTTTATCTATGTACCTTTGGGTTGAGAAGAATGCGTTTCCCGGCGAAAAAAAAATCGGAATTTGGCCAATTTTGTCGAGCCTCTAAGTGGACGTAGCCGCTTAACATTCAGTGCAGAACAATTGGGAAGAGGCAGATAAAGGAAGGACGGATTAGTCGAGTGTGTACTCTCTCTTCCTACTCTCGATGTATATAGTACACGTGCGAATGAATTAGCCCGAGATTTAGGAGTTCTCAAGAGTTCCGAGACAGCGTTTAGTCGGGCGCGACTAATTGCCCAACCACCTCGCCATGTATGTGTATATATATTTATATATATTGATATATATATATATGACGAAGTATATAGATGCTTCGCGTACGCGACGAATCTCGCGTGGGCGTTTAAGTGACACGCGAAATTGCACGTTCACGCGAGGTGTACAAAACAAGTTTCTCTCTCGCTCTCTCGCTCGATCTCAATCTCTCTCTCTCTCTCTCTCTCTCTCTCTGTACTGCATCGGGAGACAGAGCATGGAAAACGATAAACAACTTTACGGCGGCCATTACTTGTCACTCACCCTATCCTTGTGCCACGAACATCGTCTCTCGCTTCAACCCTCGCGCTCGCGCTCCAACAAATCCGAGTTCGCCAAATCGCGAGTTAACGCGAACCTTTGATGGATTTGCGAATTTAATAGACTAATTTTCGGTCTCCCGGTCGTTTGCGAAGAAAAAAATTCCATTGCGAATAGATTTGACGTGAAATTGTTGCAAAACGTGTTATGACACTTGGAGTATGCGTGAAACGTATTTCAACAGAGTAAAATATGACCCGTGAATATTATGGCAATGAAAAGTTTGCATCGTTGGAATGCAATGAAAATCATTATTTTTCAATTGCTCGAATTTGTTTTGGCATATATTCTTTAGGGAAATTCTTCAATCATTTCTAAGTCGCTTATTTGGAGACCGAGAATTGAAATTTGCGAAAAGAGTTTTTGCAAAATATTAAAAGTGAGGAAATAAAAATAAAAATGAGAATTTTCCTTGCATCGCAACGATGCAAACTTCAAGACCATTGAATGTTCCAAGCGTCGTGACATTTTTCACAACAATTTCCCATTAAATAGATTCAACGTGGAAAAGATATATATTAAGGGGTTACCCCCACTTGCGATTTTGAAAAAATCGATTTTTTTTATTGCATTTTTTTGAAGTATAAGTATTTTTGAAGTATAAGTATAAGTAGCCCGGAATAGATGACTCTATGTAAGTTTACAAAAAAAAATCTTTTCTTCGTGTAAACTGAAATTGAAACTAAACGCGTTTTTCTCAAAATGGCATTTCTGAAGTCGGTGACCAAGATTACTCGAACACTAATGAACCGATCTTCTTGAAATTTTGCAGGCTTATTTAATACATAAAAATGTAGTCTTTAATCGTTCGATTATTTTTTTCGAAAAAAAAATGGCCGTTTTATAGCCAAAAAACGGCCGTTTTTTTTTCGTTAAAATCGAACCATTAACTTTGACTATCCGCCATTTTGTGAAAAATGAATATTTTTTAAAATCCTTCGATTAAAGACTAGTTTATACATATATTTGACTAAATCCATCCGCTTTTTTTTTTTTTTTTTTTTTTTTTTTTTTTTTTTTTTTTTCAGATAATCCACTTCGCCGCAATGTTGGTCACCGCAAACCGTGTATATAAAAACATTATTTCATTAACGGCCATTTGCCACTAAACAATGTAATATTTTTCAATAAAAAAATTACTGAAAATTCTTCAAGATGTGTTCTTTAAGATGGTATATTGATCGATTAAAAAAGTTTTGTAGTTTTCTTTAAAAAAATTCATGAAAAAGGCCTTTTTTGCGCTACAAGTGGGGGTAACGCCTTAAATAAAAATAATTATCATTTTATTCGAACTCTAAAAACAATCAACCATCACAAATGTTTTTCTTCTTTTTCTGAGTACTGTGTCTGTTCACAATTATCGTTGCATTTTTCTTCGGCCCTTCTTCGGGCTCGATTTTCTCGAAAATTTCCCACGAATCGTTGTACACAAAATTATTGAAAAAATTGCCATAAAAATAGAATTATCGCAAGACTGTCTCGATTGTCAAGAAATTCAAGGCCGATCGAAATATTGCCAAATGTCCAAAACCGAGGGTCAAACTCTTCGGAGCTCGATCGAATTTTCTCTGCGACAGGAACACTATCTTATTATCCATGCGGTGAAAAAAAAAGATATAAAGAAGAAAAAAAAACTGTCGCAGCGTGAAGCATCGAGCCTCCCGAGGTCGGGCGTCGCCATGTGAGTGCGCGCGCACGGACGAAGCCCCCACAATGACAAGGTCCTCGTCAAAAGGGAACGAAATAACGTGTATACCTATACATTGTACAAAAGTTCGTATCGTGCCATGCGCGAATCCACCAGGTTGCATTGGCAGGGGTTCGAGTTTGCGCGGTATCACGGACGTATTGACTTTACTCATCCCTCTCCACCGCTCGCGCCCTCTGGGCTTCCTTTGCTACAGCGACCCACGGGCGGAACTGTTCGTACGTATCCTCGTGTACGAATTACCTTTTTTTTTCACAAAAAAAACCTAAATCGTCCCCATTATATTATCGGAATTATTCCGATTGGAGGCTTCTGGCAATTTCAACTTTTTCAGAAATTATGTTGAAGTTTGCATTGGAATGCAACGAAAATTCGTTTTTCTTGTAAAGCTCTTATTCTTTTCGCCCCTTTGAGGTGCGAAATTCACCCAAACGGTTCTTCTGATCATCGGAGATCCACGACCTTAAGCAAAAAATATAGATGATAATAAAAATGAAGAAATTAAGGGGTCTTCTCACTTTAGACACTAAAAAAAAAGACTTTTTTCATGAATTTTTTTTCATTGGCTTATATTATAGATATTGATATAAAAGTTGTTACACTTAATAAATACACTTTAGAAATACATTTTAAACATTTTTTATGCATTTGTGTAACCCAAACAAACTTTAAACGCGTTTTTCTCGAAACAACGTTTTTCGACGGCTTGTTGATAAAATCTTCGAAACTACTGAACCGATCCTTATCAAATGTTAACCACATATTCTTTATAACTATAGCTATAGCGCATATCAAAAATTTTAATTTTTTTTTATATTTACTATTTTTTGTTGCCAAAAAACGATGAAAAAAAAACGGTTTTTTTGTTTGTTTTCAAAACATGTCCACCATTTTGTAATTTTTACATATATCAAAAATCGTATGATATGCGCTATAGCCATTAACATACTTAATCTAAAATCGTTTGATTTTTTGTTTCGGATGATCCATCTCCGAGATTTTATCCACAGCGCAGACCTACAATTTTTAACCTCCATTTTCGTCTATAAATAATGACTTGAATAAATTTAAAAAATTGTTTAATGTACTTCCAAAGTGTATTGATTAAGTATAACAAATATATTTAGTATATCTATAATATCTATAATATAATAAGTATAACAAGTTTATTAAGTATATCTATAATATAATCCTATAAAAAAAATCATGAAAATAACCTTTTTTTAGCGTCTAAAGTGAGTATACCCCGTAAAATAATAGAAAAGAATTTTCGTTACATTCCAACGATGCAAACTTCAACGCCATTTTCAGGAACAATTCTTTCCTCGCGATTTTTCGCCTAAAGGCTTTATATATCACTGAAAAAAATTGTTTTTCTTTTTTCTATTGGTTCAAATGCCGCATAAACATCCCAAGAACGATATGATGTTGATGTTTGCGTCGTTGGAATGCAACGAAATATTTTTATTTCTGAAGTGCCAAACACCAGATTTGAGCTATAAAAATCACGCGATCATTTTTTAGGCTCCGTAGAGATCTGCAACTTAAGGAGGTACACCAGCTTCATACAATGTTGCCATGCTAAACCATGGTAAAATTTCAAAATGGTGATAGATCAATAAAATTTGGTGAATATATTCTTTAGTATTATATATGTCAATACAATTTTTTTCAGATTTTTTCATTGTGCCGGTATCGAGTAATTGAACATTGAAGTTCACGTGTATAAGCATAGCGTTTTTATAGATATAGGTATATATTCCGGGTATAAGAATAAACGCTTGTGAATTATTTGTAAGAAAACGGCACAACCAAAAAATCTGAAAAAATTTGTATCTACATGAATAATACTAAAGAATATATTCACCAAATTTTATTGATCTATCACCATTTTGCTGAAGCTGGTGTACCTCCTTAAGTCTACAGAATATGATTTTGGATGATAATGAAAGTAAGGAATTAAAAAAAAATCGTTGCATTGCATCGATGCAAACTTCAAGCCCATAGAAGGATATGGTCCGGAGAAAAATGGTTTTGAAACTTTGAGCGCGTTTGTCTTGTAACCAATTTATTCACAATCAGGCGGACTCTTAGCTCGTAGAATTTTCAACCGATTGACTTCAAATTTCGACTGTAGCTTCTTAGATGAATTTTTTAGCGGCGTACACACGACTTGTACGATCGATTAACAATTGTGCTTTTTATGAACAAATTAAAGCCGTTTTAGGCGAAAATCATGATTTTTTTTACAACCATGCCAAATTTGCAAAAAATCAATATTTCGTTATAATAGTGTGTACTTCGATAGCCAAACTCATGTAGATTACGTAAAAAAATAGTTGTCTCCAACGATGGCCTTAAAAACGACGTTCTCTTTCTATCGACCGCTAAACCGCCATTTTCTACCTTTTTTGGAAAATAAAAAATTGATTTGAGTACCTACAGATATAAAATAAACCCTCCACGCCCAGTTTTGATTGCTTCATTGGCATATTCCCCCAAAAAAAGCCCAAAAAAGCCTTGTTTTCCAACCATCCAAAGGTATACAAAGCCCTAAAACTTCGCATCGTTTCGGACCGTACGCCCAAAATACGCAAACGGACGTCACAACAGTACGCGTACGTTTAAGGGGTAACCCCCACTTACGATTTTGAAAAAATCGATTTTTTTTATTGCATTTTTTTGCAAGCGGCATCGTCGGCGGAAGAACTTCTGTATGGGCCCGGAATAGATGACTCTATGTAAGTTTACAAAAAAAATATTTTCTTCGTGTAAACTGAAATTGAAACTTTAAACGCGTTTTTCTCAAAATGGCATTTCTGAAGTCGGTGACCAAGATTACTCGAACACTAATGAACCGATCTTCTTGAAATTTTGCAGGCTTATTTAATACATAAAAATGTAGTCTTTAATCTTCGATTTTTTTTTCGAAAAAAAAAAAATGGCCATTGTATAGCCAAAAAACGGCCGTTTTTTTTCGTTAAAATCGAACCATTAACTTTGACTGTCCGCCATTTTGTGAAAAATGAATATTTTTTAAAATCCTTCGATTAAAGACTAGTTTATACTTATATTTGACTAAATCCATCCGCATTTTTTTTTTTTTCCAGATTATCCACTTCGCCGCAATGTTGGTCACCGCAAACCGTGTATATAAAAACATTATTTCATTGACGGCCATTTGCCACTAAACAATGTAATATTTTTCAATAATAAAATTACTGAAAGTTCTTCAAGATGTGTTCTTTAAGATGGTATATTGATCGATTAAAAAAGTTTTGTAGTTTTCTTTAAAAAAAATTCATGAAAAAGGCCTTTTTTGCGCTACAAGTGGGGGTAACGCCTTAAAAAAAAACTTACATTTTAACCCTCTACAATTTTTTCTCCCGAGTGCGACGCATGTCATCGCGGCGGAGTTTCTTTCCAACCACCATTTTGCCGTCCCTCGTGCGTATTTTCGGGGTGTAGAAGATAAGTAACGCGAACACGACATACGGACACGCTCGACGTTGCCCCCAGCTATGTGTACGAGCGTCACACGTGCGAGTGTATTGCGTATACGAAAGCGACGGTCTACGTACACGTGTATTGAGAAAGGGAGAACGAGAGAACGCTGCGTCAGGATTGTCCCAGAGAGTATAACGCCGCGACAGTCGAGAGGACGTGAACATCGCGGGTCGAACTACCCTTACTCTTCTCTCTCTCTCCCCTGTCTCTCCCATTCTTTCAACTTCTCCCTGGGGAAGGAAGAGGGCGGGGGGTGTAGATATAGACGGATAGGATTGGTCCTTGATTGCTCGTGCTTGAAGAGGGGAAGCAAGATATTCGTGTGTGCGTTGTTTCCCCGGAGTTGGGTTTGCAGGGATGCCAAGAGATCGTAGCCAATGATAGAGAGGGGCGCAGCTGCCCTCGAGCAGAAGCAGAAGCCCCCTTCATACTTACACACATACATACATACATACATATATGTGTATGCGTGTATATTTATATATTT
>OX101785.1:20204691-20247435 GCA_944452715.1 Ophion slaviceki | reverse complement strand
AGATACGAAGGTGACAGAAGGAAAAAAGAATATTGACGTAGAAAAAAGGGCTCAATGCAACCGCATTAACGTCAACCACAGGGCTATACGAGAATTATTCGAAAGTTATCTCCCTCGTTCGCAGGATCGATCGATTATCAATATCATCATTATTTTTATCTTGAAGATCGAAGTTTGGAAAAAATAATTTCTTTTGAAATTCACATTTTATTCTTCGTTGTTTATTTTGTCGTAATTTATAGTTTATTAAGTTACTTTATTTGTTTTGGTCCTTCGTGGGAGGAACGAAGCGCCGGAATCCATTTTCAATTTCGCTGTATATTGTTTTATTTGCTACCCAAGATCCTACCACACCCTAGAACGATTGGATAAGGACGCCGCACGTAGGTAGTCCACGTTGGAACTCAAGTGGATTCCGCGCTATTTTCCGATTGACGTCGTTTGCAATATACACACCAATTTTTAGATTTTGATCTCTTCTCTTTTAGGAGTTATGATTTTCGTAAAAATGTCGATTTTGGAAGTTTTGGAAACGTTTAAACGCTGATAACTCCTGAAACAATTGAGATATCGACAAATGCCACAATATAATTTTTTTTCAGTTTGGAGCATACGTTCGTTAAAAAATATTTAAAAATTATCAATTATCAAGGTCAACCTTTTTTTGCCTCTCAAGTGAAAACTATTCTTTTTAAAGATAATTATTCATCCATAAAGAGAATTAATCATATTTTATTTTAGAAGATTTTTATCATTTTAATCTCCAATAATGCTATTAATGATTTTGCGATTTCCAATTCAGCTTCATGATGCCTGAAATGGTTTAATTTTTATTTGTGCCGAATTTAACGACAAAAATGATTTTTTATTCAAAATAATTTTTTTTTCGTTAAATTGCACACAAATTAAAAATAAACCGTTTCAGGCCTGACGAAGCCGAATTGGAAATCACAAAATCATTAGTAGCATTATTAAAGATTAAAATAATAAAAGTCTTTTCAAAGAAATATCTTTAATTCGAAAAAAATAGATGGGAAAGTGGGCCCACTACGAGACTAGTCTTAAAAATCATGGAATGGGTCGTCACTCTATTTTAGAGAATTAAAAAGAGAATAAATAAAAAAGGCAATAATCTTTTTAAGAAATCGTTTTGGATTTACAAGCAAAAAAAACGTTGACATTGATCATTGATAATTTTTTTTAGATCTTTCAACGAAAGTATGTTCAAAATGACAAAAAATGATAGAGTGACATTTGTCGATATCTCAATCGGCTCGGGAGTTATCAACGTCTAAACGTTTCAAAAACTTCCGAAATCAACATTTTCTGGGAAACCATAACTCCTAAAAGCAAAGAGATAAAAATCTAAACATTGGTGTGGATATTCCTTTCATGGGGTACAATTTTACGAAAAAAAAATCTGGAAAACCAAAAATGGTCGAGGTTACGGGCTAGGTAAAATAGCGTGGAATGTTCCCTACATATATTGTTTAGAAAGCTCAACATAAAGAATGCGATGGAACCCCTCAAGAATCGTATCGAACGTATCCTTTAGAATTTAAATTGGACCCGGCTCGAAATTTGTTCAGGCTAGCCAGATTTATGATCAGGCCGTGATCAGGGAGCTGTGTGGCCATCCGTATTACGGGAATTTTGATTCGGCCGTGAACCTGCCGTGAACCTGCCGTGAACAGGCAGCCACAGGTTAGGCAAACTTATGGCAAACGTGAAAATGGCCATAATGTGGTTTGCCTTATCAGTGCCCTAATATGGCTCTATTAGGAAGCCATGCATGGCAGTGCTCAGGCTAGCGCGAAAGTGGTGACGCTAGTGTTGCTTTTAAAAAATATGCTTGCACGTTTGTCATTGTATACATCGTGTTTGGGTTAAAACTTGAAAGCTTTCACCATATATAAAAAGGAGCACATAAAGTGAAAACGTTATGCATCGCAAAGAGAGGAAGCCGTATTTGACACGGCAGCGTGTTAGGAGATGTCGTTCGGAGAAAAAAGTTGACGAGTCCCGATCATCGGTACAAGTACCCGGTATGTATAACCTTACTTTTTTCAACTTGTACAAACTTTATGAATTTTTATACACTTGGGTATAGAATAATATCAATATAAAATATAATTTAAGAAACATAAAAATTAAATTAAAAAATTAAAAAATATAATTTTTTTTAAATTAAAAAATATAATAATATGATTATAAAATATAACTTAAAAAATGAGAATGATATACGTTGCGTTGTTTACGAAAAATTTGAATATTTGCAGGAACAGGCCCGAATGATAAAATTCAAGATCAGGAAAGTCTTGATAAAGCTACCAGCAAACAAAATCCCAATGCCAGCGAAGAGGATTCGAACACCAGCGAAGAAGATCTCCATGCCAGCGGAGAGGGTTCTAATGGCAGCGAAGAAGATCCCCATGTCAGCAGAGAGAATCTCAACCCCAGCGAAGAAGATCTCCATGTCAGCGGAAAGGGTTCTAATGGCAGCGAAGAAAATCCCCATGTCTCCCCATCCCCATCCCCATGTTCAGAAATATATGTTTTGTTGTCAAACTGTTCAGATGTAACTTGGTGTTAAATATTCAATAAACAAACAAAGTTTTATGTTACTCGTTCTGTATATTTTCTATAATACATCCGATCAGGCAGCCGTATACACGCCATCATAAGGCACCAGGATAGAGGCCCAATCAGGCTGCCAGATCCCGCCGTTATCAGGAACAGCGTTACATTTTTGTTCACGCCCTGATCAGGTTGCCATACTAGCGCCATATAACAGCAGTCAGGCAACCTGATCCGAGTGTGATCAGCACGATAACTAAATTTCCAGCCGGGGTTTCATACATTGGATTCCAATGGGCAATCCCGATTAGAATCCAATGTACTAGCATGACGATTTAGTACAGGGATCCCATGCGATGACCATGTTCATCAGGATGTAGGATCATGTATGGGAATACACTTGGAACCCTACAATTTCTACACGGGTTATTTACATGCATGACGCAACAATTGGACTTGGTACTTATTGCGTGGTATGCTTTTTCTTTACGCATATAACGCGATCCTTTTCTTAGCTCTTTCGCTTCCTCTTCGATCTACTGCTCTGAGGATTCGGAGAGACGACTCTGCAATCGAGTATCTCCCGCTTTGGGTGGACGCGCCTGCCCATCTTCTTATTCTCTCTGTTTTTTCTCATCTTTTCCGTTCTTCGATCCATATGATCTCTCTTACTGTTTGCAGCTCCCCCCTCTCTCTCTTCCTCTCTCCTCCCCTCGCTTTTACACTTTAGTTTCGCATCCTCGTCTGCATTTATTTATCTCTCGATGCTCTCCCTCTTGCTCCTTCTTCTCTCTCGATCTGCTTTCCTCCGTTCTCTCACCTAGGCATTAGCATTTCTCTTTTTTTCTCTCTGGCTCTTGCCCTCTCCGTCAAGCTTCCATCGTTTTTTTTTTCACTCTTCTCGTTCAGCGTCGCTCTCGTGTGTCTCTCGAAGGCTGATCGTTCTCCGAGAGCGTTCGCTTTCTCGTCCCCGTCATTGTTAACCACCGTGATCGAGGTAGAAAAGGGGACTTAAGTGATTCCCGACACGTTCAGAGCGCCGCGGCGTGATCGAGCGCGCCTTTACCGCAACGCGGGAGCGAGACATCTCTCGCGGTGACTATAATACAGCGATACACACAAGCCGGTAGGACTGCGCGGCATCGCGCACAGCCCCGAGAAAAACTCCTCTTGTAACGTCCACTCCCATCACCGATCGATTGACCACCATTCCGAAGTATTCGTTCCAAACTCGTTGCTTTTTTTCACCTTTTTTCTTCTTCCTTGACTTCTTCTTCTCCTCCCTATCGTCGACGTGTTTGGAATCCAATCGAGCCTCCGAGGGGCTGCCAATTTGCGTAAGCGAAGGTTTTTCACCGATTCTTATTCCGCATATAGGGAAACTTTTTTGCATCGCCTAATCGACGCTTTTATTGGATCAATTGGATTTATTATCGTGCTGTTCTTCTGACTCGTCGAAAACGTGAGAGGGGTGGGCGAGGGGGTGGGGGTAGCAGGGGACAAACAGCGCAGATTGTCAGTCGTGATTATCACGCCGTGCATACAATTGATGAAGTAAATTTTACAGCATATTGACTACATGTCGTGATGCAAAGCCATTAACTCATTTAGTATCATGAATGTACGAAACATGTTGGCTTCGATATGTCATTTACAAATGCATCGTACGTTTAGAACATGTCGAAGTCATATCGCTGTGCTCAAGTGTCTACAATTAATATCCGCAAATTTTACGTCATATTGAAGTCACGTGTAGACATTTTGGCGTGGATTCACTATGGTAGCATTAATTGTTCTCATGAATCATCCTTAACATGAACGCAATTTCGTTTACGTTGACGAAGACATTTCATGAGCTCATTCAGTATCATGAATTTGAGATACATCGTGAGTTAAATTCGTTGCTTTAAAATGGATCATTCGTTGACTACAAGATGAACTCATAAGACGGCAGATTTGAATTTTACAATCAGTATTTGCAGATTGTCGTCATATGGAAGTCATCCAATGACTTTTGTTGGTGAATTCACTGGGTTAGCACTGGTAGTGGACATGCCATGCAAGCAATATGACGGCGATATGCATGTTTCTCAGTGATACATTCGATGTACGCAACATGACAGCGATAGGCGTGTTTTTCAGTGACATCTCTTATAACGGCGATATGTATGTTGATAAAAACAAATAATTATAAAAATAGGCAAAAAACAAAGAAAGTTTATACAAGTGTCAGAATGGCTAAGTAGGTAGCACGCTCAGCTCTAGAATTAGAAGACCGAGGTTCAAATCCCGAGGGTAGGTAAAAACTTTAACGAGGCAGGATACGTTTTAATCCAATTATCATAAAGGCAGGAACACAAGTAAAGCATATATGGAAACAAACAATACCAACAGATTTTTTTTATTCAAAATATTTGGATTTTTTTATTCTTCACGCCCTGGCACCCATATGAGCACAACATAGTTACGTCACGCCATGTCGCCAATATGAGCTCCATAGGAGCACTACAATTTCTTCACGCCGTGACACCCATACGAGCCCCACATGCCCTCACTTCGTTATATATTCTATCGTTGGATATTCGTGAGCCGATTTTGCTAGTGCTGATGAATTCACTGCATGCATATTCGCGTGAGAACAACTTTGCTTCATTTGGATTTGTTATTGTGAATCATCAAGTGATGCAAGTATGACTTGATGGAGAGCATTCATAAGGGACACATAGCTGCGTAATTTTCTATGCCTCATAGAAGATCTAAACATGATGCCAATATGAGCTACATGTGTCTATCTGGGCGGCGTTTCAAGGCAGGTCGTACTTGGCTCCGGAAAAACCGAATCATCCAATGCACGGGCTCATAATGCGTAATGGACTCCACCGAGTGGCTGTCAGTAGAGGGATGTAGTGGACTCTTTTTGTGTGCCGAACTTTGTTTCTCGCGCTGATGTGCCGGAAGAAGAAGTCGACATTCGACAAATGTCGACTCTGCTCTGCGAAAGATCAAGCTCGATTCAGCAATTTTTTGTTCTCAATGGATATCAGTTGCTTAGATTTATTTATACGTTGAATGTCACCACGCCATTCGATGTCTACACAACCTCAAAATACAAAAAGACGCACGGAGGGCGGAAGAGAGACAGGAAAAAGTTGAAAAACTAGAATTCGATAGAAAAAGTGGAGGACAATAAAAAGGAAGGTTCGGATCCTCGGCGGATCCGATTTTTCACGGTTACTGTGGTGAGAATGGATATGAGAGACACCCTTCTTGAAGACCGAAGGCATCAAAATATGTCGGAAAAACGTCAAAACTTGGAGAGAAAGAGTCGGAGGGAGAGAAATAGCGGAGGAGAGATTAGTGGACTCTGGGGAAGACGCTTAAGGACCATTTCTAAAAGATCAGTCACATGATAGACTCATATATATGTATACATGTTCCACTATAATCCACTACTTTCTGCACCGCTCATGCCTGTATATAGTTATGAAGTTCTTACCGCAACGTAACCGAATACTATTCTACCTTGCACCTCTCGTATTTCTTCCGGGAGAAATAGCATCATTTTCCTTCAATCCTACCCTTGCGACAAACTCGCCAATCAAATGAAAATAAATTGCAATTCTCTTTCGCCACGTTACAAAAGTTCATTACTGCCCGTGAAAAACGACGCAACCGACCCAACCTCGAGCCAGCGTCACGCCAATCACATTCTACCATTGGGCGATGAACGGCAGCACTACCGGCTTAGTGTTGTGCCACGGTAGGAGTGATCTCTTCGGCCCAATGCTGGCATGTACGATTTGCCAATAGTAGGCCTGCCAGAAATCCTAACAGTTGGCCGGGTATTGGTCCAACATTGGGCCCGTGAAAAACGACGCAACTGACCCAACCTCGAGCCAGCGTCACGCCAATCATATTCTACCATTGGCCGATGAACGGCAGCACTACCGGCTTAGTGTTGCGCCACGGTAGGAGTGATCTCTTCGGCCCAACGCTGGGATGTACGGTTGGCCAATAGTAGGCTTACCGGAAATCCTAACAGTTGGCCGGGTATTGGCCCAACATTGGGCTAAAGAGATCACGATCATTAGCTGACGATTGGCGTGATCACCGGCTTATAGTAGGGCTAAGGTCGGCTTCATATTGTTGGCGCAATATTCGGGCTAGTGTTGGCCCAGTGTAAAGCTGTCAAAACAACCCAATGCTTAGCCAACAATCGATCAGATTCACAAGTTTCTGTGCTCGATGATTGCTTACCGAAAGAATTATTAGATTCACTAACATCGTTATGCACAATCACTTGTTCGGGGAATGTTTCCAAATTTGTTTCACTATCTACTTGTCTTTTTGTTTCGTTGCCTCTGATTCTAACCTGCTGTAAAGAGTCTTCTAATTTTTGTCGACGTTTTAACGATCGACGTTTCTTAAGACTATCATAATAACTCGGCATTTTTTTAATGCACCAAAAAACTTTAGTATAAATCAATTTTATTTTTAATAAAGTGAATTTCAGGTAGGTATTATGAGTTTTTATTATCACAGGACGTAGAAAATTGCATGCAGCGATAATTAAAAAATATATAATAATAATATACGTAAAAAAGCATTCTTTTATATATGTATGGACTATACCGTTCAAAACCAGTGTTGGGTCAGGATTGGCAATTCGCCAGTTTGCCATGCTAAAAATAAGCATTGGCAAAACCACGGTCAAACGATTGGCTCAGACTCAGGGCCTGCGCTCGCCCCGACAATTGGCCGACGGTCATTAATTAGTACTGGCCCAGCGTTGGCTCTTCGATGGTGTGTCGAGCTTCAATTCGAGACTGGCAAACCCATGATCAACCGATTGGCCCATGTTCGGGGCCAACACTGGGACCCGATAGTTGGCTGACAGTTGGTAATCGATATTTGGCCTAGGTTGGATGTTCGTTGGTTTGCCATGCTTCAAATGAGCACTGGCAGAATCATGGCCAAATCATTGGCCCGTATAAAGGACCAACACTGGGTATTAGTAGAACGAGATTACATTGAGGCGGGACACCATGTTGACAGATAAAAAAATCTATTGTCTTTTTGCTTTTTCTGAAAGCATACATATTCAAGAATATATGGGAAGAATTTCAAGTTAAAGTATTAAAAAATTGACCAAGTTACAGACGATTGAGTGAGAGCAGGTACGATTTAGGTATACAACAATTTTAAATCGCATTTTTTCGGAACGAATTTTATCGACCTGGCCGGAATCACAACCTTAGCAATAATTGTCCAATTTTCAATTTAAAGAATCGCCATTTCCGGAATTGCTAGCTATCGTTGTACATAGCCGTTTTTTAATCTGCTTTTTTAAGCCAACAAATATAAGTAAAAAATTCACCAAAATTACACTTTTATTTTGAACAATCGCCTTTTTGTGATTTTTTTTCGCAAAGCGGCTACTTACAACGAGAACTACGTTTATATTAGTTATAATTTTTTTTATTTTTCAGACCAATTGTCAAGTTATCGATTCGGCCATTGGACCTCATTTTTTTATACAGAGGCTCTATTGTACCTTGTAAATTGGAAAAACGACCTTTTTCTGCTTATCACAGTGGTGTCCTTCACTATGGAAAAAAATAGTATTTTACCGTACTGCTGCATCGTCTTTGAAAGCTTTTTTTCATCATGTAACATATTAAGGTAATCCTATCGCTTCACACTCGTCATACCACTCATCATACTTGAGACTTGTACAATTTCTATTTTTAACATATGCAAAAAAAATAATTTCTAATAACTAAAATTTTCCATGTGTAAACTGTTTAATGAATGTTCACATTTCATTAGAAAAATGAAAAAACAGTTATTCCAACGATTCGCGCAGCATTTCTAGGTTTGATATTTGGCAACATTGGTTCTATCTCCGTCTCTTTTTACTCAACCAGGCGAGTTTTACCTCCATGCTTTTCAACGTTGATCTATCAAAGCAATGTCAGGTGCGGGAAATATAAAGCACTGTATTCCTTCACAAAAGTATGCAATTTCAATTTTTTTTTCTCTGTAATTAGGTCGATAACCGAACCTGAAATTTTACAGAAACAATTATTAATAAATCTAGTGAAGATAAAAAAAAATTATGAAAATCCTATGCACCATACGAGCCTCGTCCTGAAAACAAATCAATGTTAAATAAAATTTACATTTTCGATATAATTAAATTAACATTACACATTTATGTTATTCAATTTATATAGCTTTGCATTCTGAATTTGAAATAAACAACTAGTGCAACCCTTTTAGTGAATAGTTGCAGCTTTTTTCCTTGTGGAATTAACAATTCAGTGTCATCAAAATTAAATCTCGACCTGAATCCTATCGAGTGCATTTCCTGATCGAATGCCCTCAAGGCGAATCCCATTTTTTGCCTTATACCGAAATCAATATCATACTCCTATACTCTATTTGCGACGAAAACAGGACACCAAAAAATCACGCGTACCTCAATTGTCCAACTGTTCATCATGTTTTTTATGTGACATCATTTTTATTTCTCCAACGCTACAAATCGCATCGAAATAAAAGGGGAACTCTCGGCAAAGAAGTCTGAGTAAACGTTGACTTGGTCATTTGGTCGAAATTGATGTGTTTTACAAGTCCTGAACGCAAATGTTCCCTTGTATGTACAAACGTATGTCCAAGTACAAATACTCGCGTATCTATTCGTGTATTAAATAAATACCTACACACGTCGATCCGTAGGTAAATGCACATACATACCTACATGTATAGGCACCTGTATTTCTTCACCCAACCAAAGGACTCGCAATAAAAGTAAACGCGAGCACTGCTGGAATTTAAACGGTCGTTTCCACATGTATATGTATAGCGGAAAAATATGCACACAGATATATTATGTACGCAGGACCAAACGCATGGGGTGGTTCTGTATATGCAAATAAGAGCCCTCTCCACCCTCATAATCTTCTCCCCCCCTCTCTCTCTCTTTCTCTCTCTCTCTTTCTCTCTCTCTCTTTCTCTCTCTCTCTCTCTCTCTCTCTCTCTCTCTCTCTCTCTCTCTCTCTCTCTCTCTCTCGCTCTCTCTCTCTTTCTCTCTCGCTTCTCCCTTACCTTCTGTACATCTCACTCTTTCTATCTCTCTGTCTCTCTCCGCTCTTATTCGGCTCCACCCCCGTCCTCGGGCGCCTATTGTACTCTCACTTCTACGCGGTCTCACGCTTTAAGCACGTACACGTTTCTGTATACATCCATACGAAGGATGTTCATACCTGTGTATGTTTCTTATATGCATGTACGTATGTATATAAATATATATTTTTTTGATACCCGTTACACATTGTCCCTATAATACCATAGCAGAGATTGCAGAGGCATGTTCTCAACACAAACGCACACATACACACACACACACACACACACATGTATATATATATATATATATATATATATATATATATATATATATATATATATATATATATATATATATATATATGTTTACGTATTCACGTATCTAAAATTGTACATTCCGTATAATGTACAAGTATATAAATAATAACATACGCGGTGGCTGAACGCGTGGAACTCATATATAATTATAATCGAAAATTCTCTTCGGGCGCTCTCGATAACATCTCACGAGGAGATCGCGTTCCTGGCTACTAAATGTTGCAAGAGGAAAAAAGAGAGAGAGCGAGAGAAGGAGATAGAATTTCGAGGGAGATATATGCTGGACCATATTTAAAAAAACATACTCGGAGTAGTTTCGTTTTGTATTAAAAATATTTCGATATCGCTAGTTATCGAATCATTTTTCACTGAACGTATAAACGTTTTCTATGTATATACGTGAAAGTTACGCGATTGATCCTGCGATCAATCCTGAACGTTGAGATACTCGGCTGTGACCAACTATCAGCTATAAAATAATCGTCATATTACACGTACGTTTTCGAAACATTTTTTTTACACCTGTTTATAAGAGAAATTAAAGTAAAAAATAATCATTAGTGGTTGAAGTTAAATAGTAAAGTTACAGAAAAACCCCATCCTTTTCCATTGATAAAAGGCGCAGGCAATACATACTTAACCCTCGATCTGTGAATCTGGGTCGTTTTCGTCCTGCCCAAAATCATTTGCTTCGCATATTGATAATAAAAAAAATTAATTAAGAAAAAAACCCTATTTTCCCTTGAGCAGTACGGCCTAAAGATTGGCCACGCATTTTTTCAGATTTTTTCATTGCCAATTGATGGTTTGGTAGTGCGAAGACGAAAACGTTAATAAAACTTACATAAACATAGAACTTCAGAAAATTTTAATATTTTTTAAAATGCTTGGGGCTTTATTTCAAATGTAATGACGTTTCGGGCCTCAAGCTTTTAAGAAAATATTTCAATTTTTAAAAGTTCTATGTTTATGTAAGTTTTATTAATTATGTACTACCTGCGCCTTTCATCAGTGACTAAGGATGAAGTTCTTCTGTAGCTTTACTATTAAAATTCATACACTCAATAATATTTTGGACTTTTTACTTAAATAGTTTACACATAAAAACTTGTTTTTTAAAGATTTTTTACGTTGATTTTTTTACTTTGTACTTTTTATCATTAGAATTTGTTTACCCCTTCGAGTGCACACTGGGTCGTTTTGACCTACTGATTTTTTTCGTGTACGTACGTATTTTTCAACGTATGCCCCACTTTGAACGAGTGTTTTGGCATTTAATTTTCGTTTTCGTCAATAAAAAAAATGTAGGGCGATGAAATATGGATAATGTACTACAAGAAACGTCTCTACAAAAAAAATGCATATTTACCGAAATACAACGATTTGAGAAACGTTGTATTCCGTTGTGAGGTGCACTTATAGGTTGGCGGCGGAGGTGTGCACTCGAAGGGTTAATTAGGGCTACGGCTATATTACTTGTCAAGACAAATTCAACGAGCCCAAACACGGCGGGGCTATCTTATTTAGTTGAGAAGTTCCTATGATCACCTTTCAGATCCATCATCAGACCAACTCCATGGTACCATATTATTGCATTGTCA
The DNA here is from genome assembly GCA_944452715.1 of Ophion slaviceki. Taxonomy (NCBI): domain Eukaryota; kingdom Metazoa; phylum Arthropoda; class Insecta; order Hymenoptera; family Ichneumonidae; genus Ophion; species Ophion slaviceki. The sequence goes on along the minus strand of OX101785.1, from coordinate 20,235,808 downwards.
CCGAAGTTAGATAGGTATGCCAAATTTTAGCTCAATCGGATGCCAGCAAGTGCTTGAAAATGGATTTCAAATTTTGAACCGGAAAGACGTACCAACGAAGCAAGTTTAATAAAAGCTTGTAAAAATACGCATTTTTGAACATTCGACAATTACACGAAAAGTTTTTTTTTGTAATTATTTTCTATAATTTTTTCTCGCTCCATTATGGCGAGACGAATTGGCAACGTCGTAAATCGTGGTATATGATAATGCGCACGTTGGCAGGAGTGTCGCGAAGTTAGAGACATATGCGCTCCGTTCATAACCTCAAAATCGGGCCGAGGGAACTGTCAGTCATGGATATCGGGCCAAGTGAAATTTTTTCGCCTCGAAAGGAAAAGTATGTACCGAAGCTGTCTATAATCTGAAAGAAACAAAAAAAAACTTTAATAATTTTCCGATATTCCAAAATATTCTTTTATGTTTGAAAAAAATACCACTGTATTTTGTATATTCCTAAAAATTTCTAGAAATTTGTCATTTTCGAAAATATATCTCCAATTAATATTGAGTAAGTATAGCTAACTAATTGTAAGAGAATAATAATAAATAATATTCCCTGTTAATTATCCTGACTAAGTATAATAGTCTGCGATCTCCGTGCATAATTACCAAATGTGGATAAGTGCCGACTCCGACGTTGCTATTTTTACACAGCCTAAGATTTGGTGTACTTGATTTTCGCGCAAATTTGCAATTAAAAACATCAACAATTTTATAACTCTACTGTGAATCATCATTTTCAGAGTGTCAAAAGTGGGTCCGATAATTCATCGAACCATACCTATTTTTTCAGTTCCATCGTAGCATTTTTTCAGCGGATATAAATAATGAACTGAAAAACGATCGGAAGGTTTCCACAAGCCTAATGTGATCGGTCCACAAAATACGTCGACGTTCCAATTTTTTTTCTCGAAAAAAAAAACGGAACCCTGTCGTTCGTACCCAAACTGCACGGGGTGATCAGTAAAGTAGTTATCAACTTCCACGAAAAATGTCAACTCGGTAATAGTATTTCGACGTAAACCCAAACAAACCCATAACAGTCAATAAACAGTCAACAGTTGATAAACATCGGCAAAGCATAAGGCAAACAACCGAGGATTATTTCCCCACGCACAGTAAACAATTAATATTTCAACTTTTTGCGACGCAATTTTGATAATTGTTGGACAAACCCAAACAAGTTTGGTAATTACAAAGTTACTTTTATCTCATTGCATTCCGATCGAGCGGGAGAAGAGATGAATTCTCGTTCAGCTGCGACACATCCACAAACGCGGCAAACTTTTTCTTTCGTTCTTCATCCCCCTTTGCCGGTTTTTTTTATCGCTCGCGTTAAATCCACTTCATACCCTGTCTCGGGAGCGATACAGTATTTACGAGACGATGCATCAAGCGATCAACAATGGCTCGCGCAAGGCGCCCGCTTGTGCGAACGAAAAACCACCCTCCGAGAAAACACCCACTTATATGGACGTCTACACGGCATTGGTGCGCGAATTCATACCGAGAGATCTTCTTCTCTGCGTCTCCTACGTTTACGGGGTGGGGATGAATACTTTTCTTGCACGTGGCCTCTGCACAGCATCCGCCAAACCTTCAAGCAACATGGATGCTGATACGCGCGCGCGCGCGTGTGTGTGTGCGTGCGCGCGCGCGCGCGTGTGTGTGTGTGTGTGTGTGTGTGTGTGTGTGTGTGTGTGTGTGTGTGTGTGAGAGAGATAGAGATAGAGAGAGAGAGAGAGAGAGAGAGAGAGAGAGAGAGAGAGAGAGAGAGAGAGAGAGAGAGTGAGTGAGTCTGGCCGTGTGAGAGAGAGAATGTGTGTGGGTGTGTCGGAGATGTGTACACTCGGGGATTCTATCGTATCGGAGCTCGACAGATAACTCTTATCTCAGCGAAGCAGTATTCTTATACGGGTGTATCCGGAAACGCGTATGTATATATATAAGTACCTCGATCCATATAGGAGGTAGGGCAAAGAAAAGCCGTCCGGATAGTATCGAGCGAGAAGGGTGATGTGTAGCTCTCGGTATATACGAAAAGTGCCGTTGTCCCGTCGATCATCAAGGGGGATGAAGAAAAAAACGAAGAATAAAACTATATGTGAAGAAATACGTACGTGCAGTAGCAACGCAGGGAAAATTTCAAACGAGATGGAAAAATTGGTGACTCTGTATATCGGGGCATCAGGATGTGTCCTCCGAATCTTTGGAAATGTGATTCCAATGCGATATCTTGGGAATAAAATTAATCCGGTCGACAACAAAAAACATTCGATTGGTATGAATCGTATTTAAATCAAATTTCGTAGGTTTCGGGGCCTTGAAGGGCACCTAATGATGGGGGAAAACCTCATGCTTTTTTCATTCCTCGTAAAGTCAATGGAGTGTTTGAATATCTCTAAAGAGTTGGAAAGCCACGCTGATAAAAAGGGTTCATTAAAATCAAGTCAATGCTGATCGGTTGATCCATTTTTATTTGAATTATCTAACATTTTCGTAAAATCAGAGTTTTATTTGATTCTCATATTCCAGAGATTGATTTCAAGTATGTTTGTTTATTTGGATTAATATCTATTCAACACAGTTGAGTAATACGACATTTGTATGCTCCCAATCATTTTGGTGTTTGATGTTATTAGCTCAAAAAAATATTCAGGCGAATAGACTAAATGGTTCTATTTAGATTTTTAAATTGAATGAGCTAGGAAATTTATGGTCGTCGTAGTGCGATCTGTGGCCGGAGGGTGGCGCAAGGCTTGAACTTTCTCCTGCAAGCCGTTTGTACTCTGACGATGAGCGAGCGTATAATCGAGTCTGCGAAATGTATCGACGCACCACGAAAGTTGCACCTCGTCGCTCGTGGTCAACTGAGTGTATTCCGAAAGACGTGGAAATTACACATCTTGTGATATCCACGCAAGAGAAACTTCCTCTCGTATATAACGAAATGGTTGTGATACAAAATGTTTTTCGTAATTCCTTACCATTGAGAATTGTTAACAAATCAGATAAATATGTATTGTAAAATATGGCAAATTTACTAGCTATGAATAAGAATACTGGTAATTCAAGTACAACTATTATTTTTTCGTAATAACAATATGTATATGAATTCGAGACACATTTACTGCATGCAAATGCATACAGTAAATGTGTACACAAATACGAATGCATGCAGTAAATGTGTATTGAGCTTATATAAATTGTTGTTCCTAACGAATAAAATATAAATATTTAGAAAATAATAATTGAATAAATTATTATGTAAATATAAATAATAAAAAATGAATACATCTTTCATACGTTCAAGTCAACAATGTTTTGTGATCAAACACGTATTCATTGAATTGTATACATCAATAAATGCTTGAAACAAGTAAGATAATATATAAAAAACAAATGGAAACTTAAGGTAATATTGTTGAGTACTTGAGTTGAGACTTACAGGTAAACTAGAGTCTAGAGCGCCGTATCAGAGGTAAATTTTAGGATCGAATGACTGAAAAAATAAATACACATGTTTATTGATCCTTCGAGAAAATATGTCAATAAAAAAATGTATCATCGTACATTATTGTAGGTTTGTTTATGACGGTGCACGGCAAATGCCCCTAATTGGTAACCAGTGTTGTGGATATTGCATGAATCCGAAAATAACCAAATATATTCTTAATCTGTATGAGCATGTGAAGTTTGAAAAAATTACCAGAAACAGCAAAAGAAAATTACAAAATAGCGGCATGGAAACTTTGATTGTCAATTTTTCAGACCATTGTAAGAGTTATAGAAAGAAAAAAAATTATTTCAACCTAATTCTGCAACCAACATTGAAAAACAGTGCCCAATCGGCCAAATGGTCATCGAAATATCGTGATTCTCGATTTTAAAAGCATAGTTACGAGAAAAACGCTTTTGAATTTGCTGCGCCTTGACTGCGCTCCCCAGCGTACTCGTTATAATTTCCATAACTCGGCTAATCTTGTGAGTACCACTAAGGCGTCTTCTCACTTTAGACACTAAAAATAAGGCTATTTTGATTATTTATTTTTTACAGGTTTATATTATAGATATTGATATAAAAATTGTTACACTTAATACATACACTTTCAAAATACATTTTTTTTTAATTTTATGTATTTATGTAACCCAAACAAACTTTAAACGCGTTTTTCTCGAAACAACGTTTTTCGACGGCTTGTAGATAAAATCATCGAAACTACTGAACCGATCCTTATGAACTTTAACCACATATTCTTTAAAACAATAGCTATAGCGCGTATCAAGGATTTTTTGAGGTTGATATTTACTATTTTTCCCCAGAAACGGGGGAAAATATAGGTTGTTTTTCGAAAAATGACCGCCATTTTGTTATTTTAGCATAAATAAAAAATCGTATGATATGCGCTATAGCCATTAACATACTGAATCTAAAACCGTTTGATTTTTTGTTTTGGATGATCCATCTCCGAGATTTCATTAACAGCGCAGACCTACAATTTTTTAGGAAATTCTTTAAACTACCATTTTCATCTATAAATAGTGACTTAAATAAATAAAAATGTGAAATGTATTTCGATAGTGTATTTATTAAGTGTAACAACTTTTATATCAATATTTATAATGTAAACCTATTCATGAAAATAGCCTTTTTAGGGTCTAAAGTGAGAAGAACCCTTAAGGCCTTAGTCTACAGTAAGGGGTATAAAATCATGTGCGAATTTAACAATTTTTTTCGTATGAAAAAGTGATTCGCTCATTAAATTAATTACACATCTATTTAGTATGGATATCAAGCTGTTAGAAAATATATATTCATTTTTTTCGATGTACAAAATGGCCGACTACTCGAAACTTCTCGAAACAGCTTTTTTCTAATTGGCGTGATAAATAACTTCACCAATTTTCACTCAATTTGCTTAAAATACAAAAGTCATGTTCCTAATTGCTTTTCGCAGAGAAGTACGTACGGAATTTCTGATTAATCGAAAACTTTTCATTTTATGAGCCGTTTATGAGCAGTTATAACGAATTTTTTCACTGAAAATTCATTACTTAAGTACAAATACCTACAACATTTGAATAAAACAATATTTTCAAAATTCCGTACGTACTTCTCTAGGTATTCTAATATAAATTGACGAGAAATTTGGTTTTTTGTTCTAGGTAAAAAGTCTTGTATGCTAAATGTCACGCCGCGGAGCGCTTAAAAAAAGATAACAAAAAAACGTTAGTAGTCGGCCATTTTGTACATCGAAAAAAATATATATATATTTTCTAACAGTAATGTAATTAATTTTATGAGTGAATCACTTTTCCATACGAAAAAAAATAGTCAAATTCGCACATGATTTCAAACTCGTTACTGTGGTCTGAGGCCTTAAACAATTTTCACATACGTATTCAAAAAGGTCTGTAGAGTAATAAAATAAAATATTAACATAACGTTTTGATTCTTCAAATTTCTAGACAACAATACTTCCTCAAATGAATCCTAGCAAAATCCAATAAACTTTTTCGGCAGTGCACCTGATGACACTTCAGAAGAATCGTCACACGATAACACACAATCGTTAATTAACAAAACATCGGTGAACTTTTTAAGCAGTGCATCTACACTTCAGAAGAATCGTCACGTGATACCTAATTGACAAAACATCGATCTTAATCTCACAGACACACACACACGCGTTACATAGCCAGTCACCCGTAATCTAGCCAATACATTCTTCGATGCGAGCCAACTTCGTTTAAATCGTATGAATTCATCTTCCCGAGCCTGATACGGAGAACGTCAATACCGAGGGTGGGTGAGAAGTCTGCGGTTAGAGAAATTTCCTTAATGATTCTTTCCCCCGCTGGCGAAGTGAGCACGATCGAGATTCGAGACACGCGCCGCTTCCATGTACAGACGTACGCGAATACACGCATAGACGTACGACGGATGCGCACTGTTCTCAGTGTATACGTGTGCAGCTACACAGGGGGAGAAAATGACTGGTAGCATGTCGTATAGATACGTATATAAATAACTGTTAGCACTCGGTGTGACTAAAACTAGGGGTTAGTTACGACGATCAAGGGTCGAGATTCCTCTTACACACATATAGGCACATGCATGTATGCTGGTAAACGAGGAAAGCGTCTGGTATCGGTGGGGGGGTGGATATCGACGAAGGGTTTGAATCTCGAATACACGCGAAGCGTAACCAGCAAGTTAAAATCAACCCCTGGCGCTTCGCCGAGGGTGGAAAAGCCCTGGGAGATGGTGGAGTACCAAATCGCCACAAATATCTATATACGTGTGCAGTATGTGCGCGTGTGTGTGGGTGTACCTTACGCTCGGATAAACAGACGAATATGTTTTGGATTAACTTCGTGAGTTGGCGCAGTCGCTCGATAAGTCGAGCAATTAGGTACGCACTCTGGGTACATCGTGCGAGGCGACCGCGGAGGAAATTTCGACTCGAATGTGGGAAAAGGCAGAGGAATCTTGAGGCGCGAGAGCTTCTCTCGCGAGAAATCTGTTACGATTTTTCCATTTCGATTATGAGCTGTTCCAGCCCAAATCATTGAAGTTGAAGTTCTGGTATCATTCTGCATGCTTGCTTTGCTTCCCATGTCGCCGTCGAGAAACTGGCCTTTCTTTTTCGGTAGTCGAGAACGAGACAGGTGGCGTGTACGTCCAATGTTCCACTCGCGATTGCGGCAATAGCAAGTGTTCGGACGATCCTAAATTGGCCGGCTCATTGTCCGTATACGGGTATACATATACCGCGACAATTCCCTGCGGGGGAGGACTTCGGATCGCCATTAGGAGCGTCGCAACTCGGCGAGGGTTGCGTATAATTCGGTAACTCGTCGTTCGCGACAGCCCTGCTATTTTCCTCTCCCATGTATACACACAGACGTTGGTGCGTAGTTGGATGAAGTCTACGGAGCCGTCGAGTCCCCGCGGTGCGGCGCTATCGCAACACCGGCTGTGCGATACGTACATGATCGTTGCGCCGCCCATCTGCGACGAAGATCCTATAGTTCAAAAAGACTCTTGACATACTGCACATTGTTCCCGACACGATTTTTGGGGATGCAGACATCTATATCAACTCTATGTGGGACCTTTAGCACGCCGGGAGGAAGGACTGCTCCCAAGCGAAACTAAAAACGTCAGGTCAACGGTGGAAATATATATTGCGAGGAAGTACACGACATGCTGATGGAACATGAATTTTCATTAAGGCCTTAGGCCACAGTAACGGGTGTAAAATCATGTGCGAATTTAACAATTTTTTTCGTATGGAAAATCGATTCACTCATCAAATTAATTACACATCTGTTTAGTATGAATATCAAGCTGTCAGAAAATATAGATATATTTTTTTTCGATGTACAAAATGGCCGACTACTAATATTTTCTTTTGTTATCTTTTTTAGACGCTCTGCGGCGTGACATTTAGCATCCACAATTTTTGACCTAGAACAAAAAACAAAAATTCTCGTCAATCTACATTAGAATACCTAGAGAAGTAAGCACGGAATTTAAAAAAATATTGTTTTATTCAAAAGTTGTGGGTATTTAAACTTGAGAAATGAATTTTCAGTGAAAAATTTCGTTATAACTGCTCATAAACTGCTCATAAAATGAAAAGTTTTCGATTAATCAGAAATTCCGTACGTACTTCTCTGCGAAATGCAATTAGGAACATAACTTTTAAATTTGAAGTAAATCGAGTGAAAATTGTTGAAGTTATTTGTCACGCCAATTGGAAAAAAGGTGTTTCGAGAAGTTTCGAGTACTCGGCCATTTTGTACATCGAAAAAAAAACATATTTTCTGACAGCTTGATATTCATACTATATAGATGTGTAATTAATTTTATTAGTGACTCACTTTTTCATACGAAAAAAAATTGTTAAATTCGCACATGATTTTCTACCCGTTACTGTGGCCTAAGGCCTTAAGCGTGACAAATGATTGATTGGTTTGCACGTTATGATTAACCCCGGAAACTTTGTAGTAAGAAGATAAACAATATACAAATAGGAAAATTCGTCTAGACGAGAAAGCAACTTTTTTGAATGCCATGAATAATGTTTCCTAGATATTTTCATTTTCTCTCACAAAGTTTATTTACATGCATATATATATATACACACACACACACACACGTATATTTATATGTATTTATGTATATGTATATGTATATGTATCTTCACATATTCTCCATTTAACGATCATAGAATCATGCAGAGATCCTCTCTCTCTCTCTCTCTCTCTCTCTGTCTCTCATCACGAAACATCAGCGAGCATACAGATGTATTATATGTATGTATGCACGGGTAGAGCGCACCTCTTCCGAGATGGAATGAATGGAATTAGTGAGCGAGGCCAACTGAATAATATCGGCTCTATCTGCGGGGGTGGTGAGAGAGAGAAAGCGAGATCAGCCGAAAAGACAGAGAGGTGCTACATAGATCGAGAGAGGGCAACAAAGCGAGAGAGAAAGAGAGAGAGAGAGAGAGAGAGAGAGAGAGAGAGAGAGAGAGAGAGAGAGAGAGAGAGAGAGAGAGAGAGAGAGAGAGAGAGAGAGAGAGAGACAGACGGACGTAGATAGACGTTGGGAGGGATGGAACGAAGAAAGAGAAGCCAGTGAGTAAGACCGTACGCCGTCGGAGACTGAAACGTATCTCGGCAGAGTATCTCCATAGAGACCGGGAGCAAAGAGTAAGGGAGGCAAGGAGAGAGAGAATGTATAGAAGCCCAGAGAGCGTGCTTGTTCGCCAGCTTTCCTCTCGTCTGCCTTAATCCAACCGTCTCTTCCTCCCCCTTCTTCCTCTCGCACCACCCTCTCTCATCGTCGCTACAGCCGGAGGGAAAAAATGAAGCGAAAAAAGCAGGTCGACGGAGTGAAGGAGTGACGCTGTGTATCTCGAGAGTTTGTACTAGGGAGGCGAAAAAAAATGAGTGGAAAAGGAGGACGAGGAAAAAGTCTGGAAAAAGCACGAGAGGTACACTTCCGCGTACACACTCGCGATGATCAAAGCTCCAGTCGCGTATGATTCAACGTCCCACAGCCAAATGGTCCCCCCCGGAGCATTTCTCATCCATCTCGCCGTCACATACACATTGTACATACATTCAACGACCAACATTCACCGATCCCGTTAAACACGCGAAAAAGCTCTCCCGTGCGGACTACGGCAGTCTCAGTTTGCACGAAACGTTATCTCCTGACTCGGAACTACCAGAAGGAGTGAATTAAGTTTGTCCTCTCAATAGCTGAACCCTTTCGTTCTATCTCAGATGTGATGCTCCGCTTATTTGAGATTATGCCAGCGGGGAAACTCTCATCCAGGTCGGTACCTATAGTCATTTCACGTACAGAGTCAACGAAGCTTCCAAATGAACTCTCAAACGTGTGTGCACAGACAGCCTGTACACTTGACCTTTATCCTGATTCGACTTTTTCTGCCTCCTTCTCCTCTCGGCACGTCTTCCTCGCATTCTTATCGCGTGCAATGACCTGGCGGAAATTGAATTTAGCCAGCTCTCGCAAAGTGTCCCGTGATCTTGTGTCTCGTCCTATAGATGACCGAGATCAATGCCAATGGAGGAAGGCAGTCATTTGAGGATTGCTGCAAAATGAATTTTCTTCCATTTCCGTCATCATTAGCTATACAGTTCTTCGACATCGATGATATGTCACACTGAGGAAAAAAAAACCAATTGAATAAAAAAAATATATTGGTTGATCCAAATAAATGTGCTGCTGCGGAGTGCCACCGATATATGAGGTTGTTACGGTACTATAAAATATTGGAAAATGTGATTGATTTAAATAACATATTATTTTATTTGAAAAAGCTCTTCTGTTCACTGAATATCTACATTATCATTCAAATAAAATTATATTCTATTGAAATCATTCTATATACAATCCGTAGATGTATGGATGAAATAATTAAGCGGTTGCTACACCATTTTTTATTTCGTATAAAAATATAATCCATAGAATTAATTATTTCTTTACTGCATCGAAACGAATATGCCAAGGGACGTAAGTTTTTCAATTTGTTTTGAATCTTAAATAAAAAGTGAGCATTAGAATGATCATCCACGGTAATAGTGCAGATAATATCAGATAACCAATGGAATATCCATGGAGAGAGTATCAGTTATTCAACTGATAAGAACAGATACTACACTTTGATCTTAGCCACAGGCCAAGGAGCTTTAGAGTTTCTCCGGCGTTTAAGGGGTTACCCCCACTTGCGATTTTGAAAAAATCGATTTTTTTATTGCATTTTTTTGAAGTGCAATTTGAAGTGAAGTTTTTTTATGCCCGGAATAGATAACTCTATGTAAGTTTATAAAAAAAAAAATATTTTCTTCGTGTAAACTGAAATTGAAACTTTAAACGCGTTTTTCTCAAAATGACATTTCTGAAGTCGGTGACCAAGATTACTCGAACACTAATGAACCGATCTTCTTGAAATTTTGCAGGCTTATTGAATACATAAAAATGTAGTCTTTAATCGTTCGATTTTTTTTTTCGAAAAAAAATGGCCGTTTTATAGCCAAAAAACGGCCGTTTTTTTCGTTAAAATCGAACCATTAACTTTGACTGTCCGCCATTTTGTGAAAAATGAATATTTTTTAAAATCCTTCTATTAAAGACTAGTTTATACTTATATTTGACTAAATCCATCCGCATTTTTTTTCAGATGATCCACTTCGCCGCAATGTTGGTCACCACAAACCGTGTATATAAAAACATTATTTCATTGACAACCATTTGCCACTAAACAATGTAATATTTTTCAATAAAAAAATTACTGAAAGTTCTTCAAGATGTGTTCTTTAAGATGGTATATTGATCGATTAAAAAAGTTTTGTAGTTTTCTTTAAAAAAATTCATGAAAAAGGCCTTTTTTTGCGCTACAAGTGGGGGTAACGCCTTAAGTAGATTTTCGGTTCGCGCTACGCTTACGAGAAACGAGCGCGCGTGCGGCTTCTAGCGGTTACTCCGAGAACTACGGGTTTCCTCACACCTATAATTTCGGTGGCGCTCGGCCATGATTTGGTTGAATTTTTTCAACCAAATGCGCAAGAAACAAATTTTATTTTCGCATAATTTTCTAACCAATTCAGACATTTGCTTAATATTTTTCAATCAAAATAAAATATTAATATTTTAACGAATAATGTACTTGGAAATCAATATCGGACATGGTGAAAAAAATAAAATAACCTATTTACTCAATACAAATTTTATCTGAATCAAACGAGCGAAATTCAATTTTTCTTGTGTACTCGAATCAACAATATTCATGTTATGAATTGAAACGCTTTTTTGTTCGTTGCAGAAAATGCATTCAAAACTATATAATTTGTTCGCGATAAATTTTTAGAAAGATTCAATAATATATTGTTCTCGGCTAACAATATATCTTTTGAATGAAAAAAAACTTTTAATGTTATTATGTTAGTAAAATCAATAGCGTTTTGTTTGGACTAATAAATCCGATTATTTAAACCGACAATTTTACAATTGAATCAACGAAATTTCATTCAGTAACACCAATGATATTGGATCAATGATTCTTTTTTCTCAGTGCACTTCCGCTGTTCGATTCCATGCCTCGTTTTGGTTTGCTTTTAACCTTGAATTCCAAATCCAACTGCTTCGAATACTTTACTTATCATTCGAGGACAAGTGTATCTTGGATCGCGAAATTGATCGGAGCAGCTCATTGTCAGTTCTGTAGCCGAAACGCGAGAGGCGTGGAAAAAAAATCAATTACGGTCGTTCGTTGCGGTCACTGAAGGCTTTACATTATTGCTTCCATTTTGGTAGTCCCTCATCCATATGGACATATGTATATCGACGAGGCGTCCTTCCAGCTGTGGTGGTTCAGCGACAGGTATTCAAATTTTTTCGAGTCATCGTTATTTAAGCTACCGTGCCCCGGATTCCGCTCAAATTCAAAATGTTCGCCTAAGCGTGGGTGGTATACGTATACGGATGTGTACGGGCGATGCAAATATATAGGGGGCGACGATCGAAGAAGCTCGAATAGAGAAACCCGGACGCGCGCGCGTTCCCTCGTGTGGTACGATAATCTACCGGGACAAGAGGGCAATCAGGGTACATCCTGTTATCCATCGGGAAACACCCGTACTTAACAACCTCCGCAGGATATCTAGACACACTTGTAGAAACGTTCATATGTATGGAACTATGGAGCTAAGGGAAGATCGTTTTAACCAAAACTGATCCCTATCATCGTTTCTCCACACGAAGATCTTCGTGTTTTTTTTCTTTGGTGTCCTCAACTTCGGTCTATTTGGCTACCGTGTAGAATCTTGCCGGTCCTATCTCCGTGCGTGCCGTACCCTTTTTTTCCTCGTCAGTTTCACAGGACCGAAAAGATTTTTCGTTGCGGGACTCCCTATTGACGTCCTTTCCGTCCTGCGGGAGATTCTTCGATAGATTCCAGGCTGCACGAGATCCTTCAATATTTCTCCATCCTATCGGAGAGTAATCTCGAAGAATATGAAGTCTCTTGAAGAGCCGAGTACTGAATGTTGAAGGATAATGATTCTTTCTTAAGGGGTTACCCCCACTTGCGATTTTGAAAAAAATCGATTTTTTTTATTGCATTTTTTTGAAGTATAAGTATCCGGGCCCATACTTCTGTATGGGCCCGGAATAGATGACTCTATGTAATTTTACAAAAAAAAAATATTTTCTTCGTGTAAACTGAAATTGAAACTTTAAACGCGTTTTTCTCAAAATGGCATTTCTGAAGTCGGTGACCAAGATTACTCGAACACTAATGAACCGATCTTCTTGAAATTTTGCAGGCTTATTTAATACATAAAAATGTAGTCTTTAATCGTTCGATTTTTTTCGTTAAAATTGAACCATTAACTTTGACTGTCCGCCATTTTGTGAAAAATGAATATTTTTTAAAATCCTTCGATTAAAGACTAGTTTATACTTATGTTTGACTAAATCCATCCGCATTTTTTTTTCAGATGATCCACTTCGCCGCAATGTTGGTCACCGCAAACCGTGCATATAAAAACATTATTTCATTGACGGCCATTTGCCACTAAACAATGTAATATTTTTCAATAAAAAAATTACTGAAAGTTCTTCAAGATGTGTTCTTTAAGATGGTATATTGATCAATTTAAAAAGTTTTGTAGTTTTCTTTAAAAAAATTCACGAAAAAGGCTTTTTTGCGCTACAAGTGGGGGTAACGCCTTAAACCGAGATATGTCCAATAAATGTTAAACTTTGAGATTTTGATAAGAAACAAAAATTTGATCTAGGAATTCATCATCTTCTTTTGTGAAAAATCGACATTTTTACCGCTGATGCTGTCTCCTGCAGACATATTATAACTGCACACATTGATTGTAAACATTTTAGCGCAATTTACAACTTTTCCTAAGAAACCATGGTGAATTGCCTAGCTGTCGATACTTGCTTTCGTAAAAACGATATAGTGGAATTTACGGAAGCATCGAGTTTGGATTTTTTGGACATGTCTACGTCTGGAGGAAATGAGTATTCTTCCACATTTATATACAACACTGACCCTCCATTGAATGAGGGATAGTTTCCATCCGTTGGATAGAAGGCCTCCAGTGCGTTTCTTTCCGGGACCATCTCATCAAGTCTTCAGCATCTCTTTTCTTCCCTCTCTCGCTGCCTCTTTCTTTTTCATTCCTTCTTGTAGACCAATCGCCGAAGCTCCGCTAAAACATTCCATTCCTAAAATCTCGTTCGGGTCATTCATGCATCGTGCAGCTCGGCTTCTCCCGCGCAGGCTCCCTTGTCGTCGTGTTACCTCTTCTCGTTTTCTCCGCGTGTGTGACGAGGGTTAGCCCTGCCGCGAAGTCGCTCGTTTGTCACTGACACCGTGTCCGAGTTCTCTCTTGACCAACCTCGCGGGTTCTCCCTCGCGCTTTCTCTCGACCATTTACTCGCGAGATGTTGGTGAAGTCGTGGCGATCTCTGTCCTAACGAATGGCTTAACTAACTTAACGACTGCCGCTCGAGGTTGACCAAGAGCACGATATGGTCGATCACCCGGTCCGATGTCCTTAGAATTCTCAACCCCCTGCCCCCCCCCCCCCCCCCCCCCCCGGCTCGGAATGATTCTTTCGACAGTGTTTCTCAGAGCTTGATACCCATATGATAATGATTGAACGAATATCAAGGCCTGCTGGAAATTGAGACATTGTGATTTTTTATCATGGCTTAGAAGTATTGAAGAAAAAATAAACAAGTGCATTGAATTAAATTGACCTTTTGAATGACCGCTACTGAATAAATGAAGGTAGACGGAAAGCCAATTCTTGTCATCTTCCACTCCACATAGAACGATTTAAAATTCAATCGATGGAATCCCACGTTCTTCGTTCTCCGCCCAAGCAATTCCTAAAAGCGACCTATACGACGAAGTATTACGAATTTCCACTGCTTGCGTTCAAGCGTTGCATAATTAATAACTTTTCGAGAGTCCCCGATGGATCCAGGTGCGGTTAGATCGACGTCATACAATTCCCGGTGTGGGCTCTCTGCGTGTGTGCCCTCCCGGGACGTGCCCGGATGGAGAACCCACAGAGGCAAAAGGAGACCTCCTGCCGATGTGGATCGAGCTACCACTCCTGCGCTGCGCCCCCTCCCTCCTCATCAGGACGTGTGCTGTCCGGTATCCTTTCCTAGGTAGATTTCACCCGCTATCCAACCCTCCACCTCTCGCTCTCTCCTTCCTTCTCCAATAATATATGAGTTACATCCTGGACACACGCGATGCTCCGTAAAGCCTCTTCGGGAAATATAATCGAGACATCTCGCGTTTCCAGGAACACTGCGTGTACTTTTTCTTTCGCAGCTGGTCGATTCTTGCGTTTTTTCAACCACATATGATCGATCTTGCTCCCTCACACGTATCGCGCGAAAACATCAAAATTTCCTCATTCTCGATCGGAGCGATGATCCGTCCGCAAAAACCCCATAAATTAACGTTTTATTTCCATAAAGTGTGCTCGGCGCGCCCGCCGTCGATCAATGCCACAATGGAGAAAATCATCGCGGACAAATCTGAGCGCGCAACATGGATGAATGCCTCGTGTTAAGGGCGCGCGTACACAAACAACATGACCAATTTCACCGGCTTTTTCAATGAGATGGTCATTTCCGTGAGTATGGATCACGCTGAGCGAATTTGAAAGGTGAAAAGCCAGTGGAGTGTGAAAATAAAGTTTTGACGAGGAAAACAGAAATTGCGCCGAAAGTGCATAATGCGCCGAGGAAGAACGGTCGCGCGCCTCGTAAACTTTGTCCCCGTTGACACGGAAGTGGCAAGGGAGGGATTGATCCAGCAGCGACGTGCATTTTCGTCAGGATTGTTGCACAATGGTGGCTCAACAATGCTCGGCAAATTACGGGCCTCTCAGTCAAAATATATGTCCTCCAACGATGCTCCTCTCGCGCCCCATACACGACACATACAATTCTAATCACGACTGCCATCTACGCGGGTTTAGCTCGTTCTGTGCCTGCTATGGTGAATTGTCGGAGCAAAACTTACCACAAGAGAGAGAGAGAGAGAGAGAGAGAGAGAGAGAGAGAGAGAGAAGAGGACGAGATCTCGAAAGGGGGAGAGATTTTGAACTCGTGTGCGGTGAGTGAGATAGAGGACAGTGTGTGTGACCAGAAGACACGTAAAATCAGAGGGTAAGAGAGTAAAACCAAGAGAGAGAGAGAAAGACAGAGAGAGAATGGAAGTAGAGGAAATGCGAAGAGCTCTCGACATTGGGTGACCGCAAACTACGGGGCAGCTGTATTTTGAGTTATCGTGAATCGCCGATCTGCGGATTTTCAGTTTTTATGGGGAGACCCCTGAGCCTGATCGAGAAAAAGAGACGCAGAGTGACCCCCATGGGGTGTTCTCACTTCTCGTTTTATTTTCATTTTTTTTTGTTGTACTCTCTTCTACCTCTCTTTTTTCTTCGCCCAATGTTCTCTTGTCTGCGGTGCACGTCTCTTTTACCACAAGCACGCACCAGATCTACGACAGCGCGGTCGGAAAATCTTTGATCGAGTATTTTCTACGTCGAGTTCTCCTCTGAAAAGTTACAATTATCAACAATAAAGCGATACAAGAAAAAGTGTTGGTGAAACTCAAATTGTATTAATAAATGGTGTGTGTGATTCTTTATGGAATTGAAGGTTGCGTGCCTGCAACGCAACTAATTTTGGTTTCATTATTTCATTCGTATTATTTCATTTTTATTATCCGCAATCATCCCAGATGGACAGTCATGATTATCACGCCGTGCATACAATTGATGAAGCAAATTTTACAACATATTGACTACATGTCGTGATGCAAAACCGTGAACTCATTTAGTATCACGAATGTATAAAATATTTCGATCTCAATATGTCATTTACAAATGCATCGTACGTTTAGCGCACGTCGAACTCATACCGCTGTGCTCAAGTGTCCGCAATTAATATCTGCAAATTTTACGTCATATTGAAGTCATCCGACGACTTGTGTTGATGAATTCACTGGGTTAGCACTGGTAGTAGACATGCCATGCAAGCAATATGACGGCGATATTCATGTTTGTCAGTGATACATTCGATGGGCGCAATATGACGGCGATATGCATACAAATCCAGAATGATACAAACAGGCAGACACAGAGAAAGTTTGCACAAGTGTTAGAATGGCTAGGTAGGTAGCGCGCGCAGCTCTCGAATTAGAAGACGTAGGTTCAAACCGTAGGTAGGTACAAAATTAAACTAGGCAGGATACGTTTTAATCCATTTATCATATACGCAGGAACATAAATAAAGCAAATGCGGATATAAAAATCCTACCAGATTTTTTTAATCAACATTTTTGGATTTTTTTATTTTTCACGCTGACACTCATATGAGCTCCATATGACCACAGCATAGTTACGTCACGCCATGCCGCTAATATGAGCTCCGTATGAGCATTACAACTTCTTCACGCCGTGACACCCATATGAGCCCCATATGCACTCACTTATTGTTAGATATTCGTGAGCCGAATTTGCTACACTCTGAAAAAAGATTTATTAAGGACAATGAAGTTTGTCTCTCGGCGAATAAGTTTTCTTATTCGAATGTCGGCCTACTACGATTTTATTACTAGCTAAGAAAATTTGCTATTTAAGTTTATGTTTAAAATTTACTAAGAATTTTTCTTAACTTCTAATAGGATATATAAGTTAGAAGAAATAGGTGTTTCATATCCGTCAAACAAAGTTTTTCTTAACATCTAATAGGATTCTTCATAATCCCCCAGCTGGTTTTTCTCGAGGAATTGTGTCATTTCGTCCGTCATTATTTTCTCACTTGAACGTTTTTTTCTCACTTTATATTCTTACTTACACTTAAATCATTCCTCACTTTCGAGTTTCTCACTGCCGAAACGCAACACTGACACTTGTACCAAAAGCATTGGCATAGGAAGAAGCTACGTGGTAAGCGTATGCGTGAGCTACATCTGACGAGCGGCCTGCTGTCGGGCCCGCGCGTTGAAGGGCAAAGTGCGCATGCGCGCATTAGTATCATAGTCGCGAAATAAGAAGTTTTCGTGATTGGGAAGTAGTATTTATTTGATTTGAGGAAATATTTTTTCAAATGTTCTATTTTAAATATGGCTTTTAATTGATGTGAAAAATCGTCACGTAAAAAAACATATTTAGTGACGCCGAATAAATGCTGTAGTTACAATCACATAAAAACTGTCTCCATACGAGTAAACATTTATTAATTTCCAATACCTTATGTTCCAATGTGCCAATTTATTACAACATAATAAATCTTTTTTCTGAGTGTAGTCTGATGAATTCACTGCATGCTTATTCGCGTGAGAACAACTTTGCTTCGTTTGGATGTATTATTGTGAATCATCATGTGATGCAAATATGACTTCAACGGGAGCACTCATAAGGGATACACAGCTGTGAGACTTTCTATCTCGCAGTGATGATGTACATGTGATGCCAATATGAGGTATATCCGTCTATCTGGGGTAGTTTCAAAGCGTAGGTATACACTGACAGAAAAATTCTATTGATATGAACTAATCGCCTCTATTTGATTTTCGTTTATTTGTATTAACTCGACTTATCGTGGAATCAAATTTTTCCTATTGCATTCCATTATTGAAATTATTTACTTTAAATATATTTATTTATTCAAATCAAAATATATTCACTATCGTCCAATAACTAAATATTTTATTTAATCCTAATAAATCTGTGATTCGGTTTCATTTGCTCAAAAAACAATCTAGTTGGATCCACTAAATGGATCCATTAGATTTAAACAAATTTTAATTAAATAGAATTTTCATAGAGTGAACCATTTTTCTATTTGATTGAATGGTCTGTCTTTATTGCACCACACATATCAAAGAGATGTGAGAGTAGAGAGGGTGGAGAGAGAGGAGATTATATATATATATATATATATGTATATATATATATATATATATATATATATATATATATATATATAGATTATGTTAGAAAAATATATAGCATGTTATTCGATAATACTCTCTAATTATCACAATGATATTAACTAATTAATATATTTTTTGCGTAAACAAAGTGCGTAGCTATGAGTAGGTAGGTTCTAGATTCGATTCCCAAATAGGTGAAATATTTTCTTCGATAGAAATCATCTCACAAGGCCAGGGAATGACGAATTACCATACAAAATCGTTGTCAAAATTCTCAATTAAGTATTTCATTTTATTTTGGATTTATGAAATATTTTATGTATATAGTACACTTAGATTTGCAGTGTACATTGTAAGCAAATAGAGATTTAGTTAAATCGAATCTTTATTTATTCAATTCGAATATATTCAATATTTAAAAAGAATAGATGAA
Source organism: Ophion slaviceki (assembly GCA_944452715.1). Lineage (NCBI taxonomy): Eukaryota > Metazoa > Arthropoda > Insecta > Hymenoptera > Ichneumonidae > Ophion > Ophion slaviceki. Next base: position 20,216,800 of record OX101785.1, on the reverse strand, counting down.
ACAAATAAAAAAATATCTTTGAAACAAATAAGATCGTAGTAGGCCGTGAGCCAAGGAAAAAACCTATTTGATTTCAATGGATCATATTTAAATAAAATATTTTTTTTTTGGCAGTGTAGGTAAAAACTTTACCGATGCAGGATACGTTTTAATCCATTCATCATATAGGCAGGAACACAAACATAGCATATGGAAACAAAAAATACTACCAGATTTTATTTATTCAAATTTTTACATTTTTTTACTATTTACGCCGTGGCACCCATATGAGCACAACATAGTTACATCACGCCATGCCGTCATTATGAGCCAGAAAGTCATTAACACGAATCTTACAAAAGGTCTGAGATATTTTCATAGCATTAATCTACAAATAAATGTTCCGGTACCCCGAAGAAGTTCACTTTCGTTGCATGATGTTGAAGTTTGCTTCGTTGGAGTGCAACCAAAATTATTCTTTTTTGGTAAAAAAACACTGTCCGGTATGGGTTGTGAAAATGACTAAACATTTTTCACGTATTCTTATTAGAGATTCACAACCTCATTTAGCAAAATAAAGGTTTTAGGTGCAGACAAAAATAAAATTAAAAAAATTAATTACAAAATCGTCGGTTGCCAACGATGCAAACTTCAAAGTCCTTTTATTACATTCCAACTATTGCAAACTTTTACATCTTCAAATTTATACTCTCATGAGGTAAAATACTCGGCTTTTTACTTTTCGACCTGCAATGCACGTTTTCAATGAAATAGATCATTAAAAACCTGCAAAATCATTAAGTATTACCATTAAAAACCTGCAAAATCATTAAGTATTATCATTATCACTATTAAATTGCACTTGAGATTTTGATGTTTCGAATCGGACTGTTCTCTATTCCTTATCAGCTAAAAGAGACGTTTGAATGAAGATACCATTGGCAATAGTTTAGGAAAAAGAATAACTTCAACACTACACCATCACAAATAATAACAATAACAATAATCAAAATAAAATCGAAATTGAAATGAGTTTTTCTAAAAAAAAATAATAATACGATCAATTTTTAAGAGAATAATAATAACAAAATACCATACATCGTACATCAACGGTCAAGCCTCTCTCTCTCTCTGTCTCTCTCCCTCAGTCCCCTGTCTCTCATCAATATTATAACAAACTGTCAAAAAAGTATTAAAAGAAACTACACCATCACACATAATAATAATAATAATAACAATAATAAAAATAAAATTGAAAAGCAAACAATTTTTTTACATAATAATAATAATAATAATAATAATAATAATAATATCAATTTTTATGAAAATAATAATAACAAAATAACATACACCGTACATCAAAATGGTCAAGTCTCTCTTTCTCTTTTTCAGTCCCCTGTCTCTCATCAATATTATAACAAACTGTCAAAAAAGTATCAAAAGAAACGCGAGAGTGGCCACACAAACCACGGATCCTTGTATAGTGATGGACACTTGGATTCTAAAATTCCGTTGCATTCTGTCGCGATATATATACACGGCATTGTCGTTCCACCCCTCCTCTTGCTCCTCTTACTCATCCTATCGCGATTTCGAATCTCACGCCGGAGATTCCATCTAAATACTTTAGCTCGCGCGTACCAGAGATTAGCGGAAAGCTTTTCGCGTTTTCCGTTTCCCGAGAAGGCCATCGACGTTTGAAAAGCACCCGCGTTTTCAGCCAAAGAGAATAGGAGAGAGAGAGAGAGAGAGAGAGAGAGAGAGAGAGAGGGGGGGGGGAGGGAGGGAGGGAGAGAGAGAGAGACGGCGAGCTCGAGATGAGTCTCTCATTCCAGACTTTTTTCTCTTCTTTTTTTTAAGTTAGCGCTAGCTGTAACCGAGCTATACGCGCCGGGCAGCTGTCGCAGCCGTTCCGAGGCCATTGTCAAGCAATGTTTGAGTGTTCCCGAACATTAAGATATATATGTGCATGTATGTATGAAGAGAGAGAGAGAACAGCCGGTATTGTCCTGCCGAGATCCAACGATTACGCGACCACCGATACGATCTCATCTGCATCCCTCGATTTTGTCCCATCTCACTCGCGCCCTCTTCATCCCCCTCTCGGGCGACCTCTGTGTCCATCCGCCGCCGAGCCACGGATCGAATGCCGACAAACAAAAAGGTGCAAATTCCCATCGCTCTGCGCTTACGATCGCGTTCCTTGTGCCCTTTCGTTTATCAGACGTTGATTTTTTGTCGCTGATTGGCCGACGTTACATATTCATATGTCACTCGAAATTCCCGTTCAACGTGGGTAGACGTCGATCGTAACCTCCTAAATATCACGCGTTCCTCGTATGAGTTGGATGACATTCGCATTTGCGGCTATCGGGATGGGTTAACGCTGCGAACGGAAGTGTAATTCGAACTTGCAGATTCGCAAAATCTACACACGTTATCGAGGAATGGGCGGTGAACTTTTTTTCTGGAACGCCAATCGATTCGTAAAATTGTGAAATCGTTTTATCGTTTTTTAAGATATTTTACGCTACACGGATTTTACCATCTGTAAGCCTACGCAAAGGAGTGCTGAGGGCTTAGGAAGTTTTATTTTTTGCTTTGTTATTTTGACAGATTGTAATGTTGATTCGAAATGATCGATCTCAATCAATGTACCTTTGGATGCCCTTTTGGGCTTCTACGATCCCGTCGCTTTTACTTTCATCTCACACTTGTGACTACTGTTTTCGGTTCTTGGCGGCCTTTTTGCACGAGGGCACAGGGAAACTGAAAATCTCGTGCCAATACGGACGTTTTCATTGAATTTACCTGCGAATCTTCCATTTTATAGCGTATGACAGGATAGTAATATTGTCCATTCATTTGAGGTCGCAAACTACAACTATTCGACTCAAAATTTATGACGGTGAAGTTTGCATCGTTGGGTTGCAACGATTTAAAGGGGTCCTCTAGTTTCTCAGCTATTTTTTGACGGCTTTTTCAATAATTTTTTTACGGGCAAAGCATCGAAATAATCAATCTCATTGTTTTTGCATAATCTTTATTAACATTTAAATAAGCTTTACAAATTTTTTGAAGTCAAAATATATAATAGAATAAACGTTATAGTGGCCGACAGGAAGACATCAAGTAAAAGAGGTGCTTGACGGTGACCAAGATTGCGGCTGTTCTGCTTATCTGAAATTAAAAAACCAAACGGCATTTTAATCTTCATATTTAAGACTAGCGATTGAACTAGAGTGAATTCTAAATTACAAAAATTGACTTTTTTATACACTTTTGAACATTACATTCTATTTTTTACTCATTTTTTCTTAAGTTTTTCGCTCGTACAAAAAAAACTATCGAAGCAATCATGATAATCCTAGTTCAATCGCTGGCTTATAACATATTGAAGATGCGGTATAAATTTGAACAAGATCGGTGCAGTAGTTTCTGAAATATCGTGGTCACCGTTTCGAAAAATGGTGTTTCGAGAAAAACGCGTTTGAAAGTTCGCGCATGTAATTTATACTTGTGAACCACTTCGAATATCGAAAAATCCTTTGGCACACATTTTCTACACATGTTGTAGATGTGATTTATGAAAAAAAAAATCGATTTTTTCGACCCGAGAAACTAGAGGACCCCGTTAAAAAAATATTTTTATTATCACCTTACATTTTTTTTCAATTGCCGTGAATCTCTAACGAGGGCACATAAAACCGTACGAGTGATTTTCATAGTCTCGATGGGCCAAAGAGGAAATTTTATCAATTAAAAATAATTAATTTCCGCTGCGTTACAACGATGCAAACTTCAACGTCATCAAAATTTGTCACAGACAACTCGTGGTAGTTTCATTTTTAGACGCAAAATATAATTTCGACGCGACCAAATGTGAAGATGGAAATTCCGATCTGCTTCTTTTTTAAATTGCGTTTCCGAAGCTGGTTTTTGTACATATTAGACGACGTAATTCGCTCGCCACAGCTTAGAAATTAAGGGGTCTTCTCACTTTAGACGCTAATTTCATGAATTTTTTTGATAGGTTTACATTGTAGATATTGATATAAAAGTTGTTACACTTAATAAATACACTTTCGAAATACAATTAAAAAATGGTTTTTATTTATTTAAGTTACTATTTATAGACAAAAATGGTAGTTAAAAATATGTCCTAAAAAAATTGTAGGTCTGCGCTGATGATGAAATCTCGGAGATCGATCCCCCGAAACACCATAAATAAAACGGTTTTAGATTCCGTATATTAATGGCTATAGCGCAGATCATACGATTTTTTATATATGCAAAAATAACCAAATGGCGGACTTTTTTCGAAAAAACAAAAAAAAACGTGTTTTTTCACCTTTTTGGCAAAAAAAAATAGTAAATATCAAAATGTAAAAAAATCCTTGACATGCGCTATAGCTATAGTTATAAATAATATGTGGCTAAAATTTTATAAGGATCGGTTCAGTAGTTTCGAAGATTTTATCAATACGCCGTCGAAAAACGTGTTTAAAGTTTGTTTGAGTTACAAAGATAGATTTAAAAAAATTTGTATGTATCTCGAAATAGTTTTTATTAAGTGTAAAAACTTTTATATCAATATCTATATAATATAAACCTTTCAAAAAAAATTCATGAAAATAGCCTTTTTCACCGTCTCAAGTGAAAAGACCCCTTAACACTGACAGAGATCGATTTACTCCGTGCGGAATGCCCCATGTATGTGCTGTACGCACAAACGTCGTCATTCTAAACAGCGAGTCACCATTTTGTTACACCTACAACTGAGATCTGATATCATGACGAATCCATTCGGTATATTCGTGAGTATACTTGTGATGCGCGGGAAGGATTAAGATCGTAGGAGCGATTGCATCACATCATCCGATGACACGGAGAAATCCGCGGTTGCGTTCGCCGAACCGCCACCTTCTTATTAAGTGCTTTGAGAGGCTTAGAAAAAACGGTGAATTCACTTCTAAAGCCGGCCACTTTTACGAGAATATGATACATTGATATGTGCAATGAAACGTGAATTCATAATATTTCAATCAATTTCGTGTCAACCAATTGAAATGCAAACCAATTCCAACAAACCGGCTGAACATTGCAATAGGAAAGTGATAAATTAATTGTTCTGGAGGCTACAAATGTGATTATTTTATAATCACATTCGCTGCAGTATGGTTTTTATTATTATACTGCAAATAGAACCGGTGCGATGGTCTAGTGGTTAGAGCGTGCGCGCCACTAAACCAGCGGACCGGGAGGTGCCGGGTTCGAATCCCAGTCGCGTACATTTCGTCGTGAATTTTTTTTCTTCGGCATTTCGCGGCGAAATAAGACTAGTTTCACGACTGGGGGGCGAACTCGATGACCGGCTGTATTGGTTATAGGTTTTCCGCAGTTTCCCTATACCCATGTCAGAAATGTCATGATGAATATAATACAGAGGGGGAAGTCGGCTGCGGCCGCAAGAGGGGGGAACAGGGAGAAAAATGGAGAAAAAGGAGTGAACAGTAGAGGAAAGAACGGTCATAATGATGGGAAAGAATAGGTAACAAACGCGACAAGCGTATACCTAAGGAAAAAAACCAATAAAAATATTATACTGCAAATATGGTCATCGCAATGCATCGAATCAGTGTTTATTGAAACAAGTCAGATAAACTTAATGTAACAAATTACGAAAACAACATACTTGGTGACCAATATTGCGTCAAAGTAGCTGATGTTCATTTTGATTGCGATAAAAACGTCTCTTTAGTCTCAAAGAAACAATTTACAGTCAATTTCCAGCAATAGTTTAAGCAAGTACATTTTTCCACCAAGTATTTCGTGTAAAAGTATGACTTTATGGATTTTCAATAGATGGCGATCTCGTACTCGTGGTATTATGTTGCGGTCGGCAATACTTGTATTCGGAAGGTCTGTACGCATCAACTACGATTGACAGTTGAGTTTGATTGAGCTAGTTGTCAATCCTAGTTGGTGTATTCGGAAAGTGTACTAAGAATGTACGCATCAACTAGGATTGACAGTTTGAGTTTGATTGAACTAGTTGTCAATTCTAGTCTATGCTACTTGCCTGACGTGTAAGCACGTGTTGTATTAATCGTATGGAAAACGTCAACTTTCGTACCGAATAAACGTTATTTGTGGGAAGTGTTACTGCATTATTTTGGTTTAAAGAAAAGTATAGCTGAAAGCCATCGTTTCCTTGTGGAAGCTTACAAAAAATATGCTCCATAGGTGAGCATGTGTGAAAAGTGGTTACAACGATTTGGAAAGCATAGTTTTGATTCGAAACAATTTTAAGACGCCCAATTGGAAGCATTATTGGACGAAGATGCGTATCAAACGGAAAAAGAATTGGCAGCAGCGTTAAATGTTATCCATCATTTTCTTACGCCTGAATGCCATGGGCGTGGTTTAAAGACAAGGAAATTGGGTGGTACATGAATTTACAACATGGCAATGTCAGATCCACATGTTCGTGGATCCGCTAAGAATGATCTGGAAGCAACGAAGTGGGAGATTCTACCTCACCTCCATATACGCCAGATATTGCTCCCTCAGATTACTATTTGTTCCAATCTATGGAAAAATAAAAGTTTAATTAAATATCTACATTGTATGATAACAATCCAAAAGACTAATTTTTTGTTTCCAAAATTAAAAGATTAATAAATATTGATTAGTTTTTAAAAATCATTAAAGTTGACTGACTCATATATGTGTTGTTTTATTTGAACGTGATCTTAGTTATCATTTTGCCCCTACTTCCCATACTTGTACATCGCATGGGTACCAAGCACTAATCGTTTTCGCTTTACCACAGATATCAACGAATTAAAATTCTGCCAGTTGATCGTCGTCCTGTTTGTGAATACATTAGATCATTTCTGTGCGCGGTAAATCATTTTGATCTCATGGTTTCTTGCAAAAACGATAGTCACAATATAAACGAATAATAACGGAACTTGGACAACACGCAGAAAAAAATCTCAGTGTAATCGGGTATATTTTTAATTCGAACGATATTGGACACGTGTTCTTGGGTCTTGCGCCGTCTTTTTTTCTTTTTGCTATACAAGACCCATACGTTGTTCTGTTCGGAAGCAAGTTTTCGCGAATTTGTTCGTTCCGTATGTCATTTGGGATTTGCACGCGCGCGACGGCGACAAAGTCCCGGCGCCCCCGGCGTCGCTCCGTCGAGACGTCGCGGTCCCCGGCAAACGGATTAGTCGTACACCAGGCTGCCCTATGTAGAGACGAGCCAGCAGCCTAAAGTAATTCCCAAGATTTTAGAGCCGTGACACGAGACATTCGAAATGACTTCCAGAAAGGCCGAAGACGATTCTTTTTGCGCCAATAACGGCATTATTATACGTGGGCCAGACGACGGTCATTTGCAAACTCGACTTTGACGATCGTTAAATCAACGAAACATCGTCCACTTTCCAAGGAAGATCGTTAGTATCTGTTGCTTACAAAAAAAATCATCATTCTGTGTTTGTCTTTCGAAATAATGGTATAACGTTGTTTTTCCAAATTTATAATCTTGAATCAAATTGATCGTGGATAAAATAAAAATAAGACGCTTGTCGCGTTTGCACGAGGGCACAGGGAAACTGTGGGCGACCTGTGTCGATAAAGTTTCAATGTGTTCAAATTGTGTTATCATTGGAAACCCAAGTAAAACAGGATCCCGCTCAGCTGTTGGCGTTCAAGCCAGTGCGCGGCTAAGCGGTCACCCATCCAAGTATTGGCCCGGGCCCATGATTGCTTGGCATGGGAGCTGTCCTCAGCCGCATGGCCACTATAACCGTCAAATTGGACATTCTATTTCATGCCGATATGGGAAAGAGTAAAAAAATACATTTTTACGGATGAAAATGATCGAAATAACAGCTCGATCTCTTGAATCTGTCAGATGATGGTATTAAGGGGTCTTTTCACTTTAGATGCCAAAAAAGGCTATTGTCATGATTTTTTAAAATAGGTTTATTTTATAGATATCGACATAAAAGTTGTTACACTTAATAAATACACTTTGGAAATACATTAATTTTTTTAATGTATTTATGTAACCCAAACAAACTTTAAACACGTATTGCTCGAAACGACGTCTTTCGACGGCTTGTTGAAACTTCGAAACTGATCCTTATGAAATTATAACCACATATTCTTTGCAACTATAGCTACAGCGCATATCAAGGATTTTTTAAATTGTTATATTTACTATTTTTGCCAAAAACGATGCAAAAAAACACGATAAAAAAAAACGATGCAAAAACGACGGCTTGTTGAATCTTCGAAACTGATCCTTATGAAATTATAACCGCATATTCTTTGCAACTATAGCTATAGCGCATATCAAGGATTTTTTAAATTGTTATATTTACTATTTTTGCCAAAAACGATGCAAAAAAACACGTTTTTTTGTTTTTTTTTCGAAAACTATCCGCCATTTTGTTATTTTTGCATATATCAAAAATCGTATGATATGCGCTATAGCCATTAACATACTGAATCTAAAAGCGTTTGATCTTTTTGTTTCGCATGATCTATTTCCGAGATTTCATCAACAGCGCAGACCTACAATTTTTTTAACTACCATTTTTGTCTATAAATAGAGACTGGAATAAATATTTTTTTTAAAATGTATTTCGAAAGTGTATTTTTAAGTGTAACAACTTTTATATCATTATCTATGACATAAACCTATCAAAAAAAATTCACGAAAATAGCCTTTTTTAGCGTCTAAAGTGAGAAGACCCCTTAAACTGAAACAACCGTGAAACGAATACAATTTACGTATCGTTATAAGGTGAAACAACTAAGCGTGCGACAAAAAAACTGCGAAAATTTTACTTCTATTTGTTTTCGTTTGGATCTTTTAATATTTGTTTCAGTAAATTATATTATACTTGGAGTCTTGTAAAAACTAAAGCTCTCGGTCGACCGTAAGAAATTTGCGTTAAGGCTCTTTCCAGAAAAGTGAAATATAATCTTCAGAGACCTTGCCCCCCTCCCCGCTTTTGCTAAGTCCGCTCTAATTTCGGATAACGAAATGCGTCGAATGCGTCTAATAGCTATATATATGCACAACCACACATACATATTTGGACCATAGAAAGATGGAAGACAAGCGAGAACCAGAGCGAGGGAGAAGGCGAGAGGAAAGAGGCTCTGGATTAAGAGATTTCCCTGTCTCCGTCTTACATACTCATCAGGGATATTCCCAAATATCTTTTTCCGTGGGATGCTCCACTTGGCTCTCATCCACCTAATTGCCGATGGGACACTCCGAGCGCTTCCGGGGATGAAAACAATGACAAGCTTATGGACGTGTTCGCCCTGCGCCATGTTGCCACTAACGATCATGATCAAGATTTTCAACCGTTTACTAAGATTATCGGTCTTGTACTCGACGGATATTAGATTTAACGTTTCCCTGCGGGGAAAAAAAATCATTCGTTTGAAAGTGAACGGAGCTTCATCGAGCCACATGACGGGAAAAAAAACCTTATGGAAATTCATTCGATCTAAATGGAAATTTAAGTGTTTTCGGCGAATCTCAAGATTCGAGAAGCATAATAAATAAAGATGCAATGAATATTCTGTGTGTTGCAGTGGGGACACTGTTCTTCTCACACGATTTTACGGCAAAAGTCGAAGAGAATATACAATGATAGTCAGGTGAGGGAAGTAGAGGCAAGATGATAACGCTAAGGTCATGTTTAAATAAAACAATACCTATATGAGGCAGTCAACTTGAATTATTCTTTAAACTAAACAACATTTATTAATCTTTTCATTTTGGAAGCAAAAATCAGCCTTTCTGATTGTTACCGTACGATATATATTTTTAATTAAACTTTTATTTTTCCCATCGTAGCCCGTATGCGGGGCAAGATGAAACAACGCTGGGAGAATTATAGGCACGAATTATTGGCATCTTTCGTATATCAAAGTGGTTTCATTCTCAATACCAGCAATTTGATAAGCCAATCGTCTAAGTTCTGTAGTATTTAGTCCGAATAATCTTGCTTCCATATCATTTTGATCATTTGTAAGTTCTTTTTCTTCCCCTGGTAGAAACACTGATTGAAGAGAAACCAAAGGCTTTACTAGTTGCATTTCACCCTTTCTAACGTAAATAGTGGTACGTTTTAAAATATTGCGGCTTTGCGACAGCTTGTATTCATCCTGCCCCATTAGACGGTTAACGAATGAACGGGGTCCTCTAGTTTCTCGGGTCGAAAAAATCGATTTTTTTGTCATAAATCACATCTACAACATGTGTAGAAAATGTGTGCCAAAGGATTTTTCGATATTCGAAGTGGTTCACAAGTATAAATCACATGCGCGAACTTTCAAACGCGTTTTTCTCGACACACCATTTTTCGAAACGGTGACCACGATATTTCAGAAACTACTGCACCGATCTTGTTGAAATTTATACAGCATCTTTAATATGTTATAAGCCAGCGATTGAACTAGGATTATCATGATTGCTTCATTTTTTTTTGTACGAGCGAAAAACTTAAGAAAAAATGAGTAAAAAATAGAATGTAATTTTGAAAAGTGTATAAAAAAGTCAATTTTTGTAATTTAGAATTCACTCTAGTTCAATCGCTAGTCTTAAATATGAAGATTAAAATGCCGTTTGGTTTTTTGATTTCAGATAAGCAGAACAGACGCAATCTTGGTCACCGTCAAGCACCTCTTTTACTTGATGTCTTCCTGTCGGCCACTATAACTTTTATTCTATTATAGATTTTGACTTCAAAAAATTTGTAAAGCTTATTTAAATGTTAATAAAGATTATGCAAAAACAATGAGATTGATTATTTCGATGCTTTGCCCGTGAAAAATGATTGAAAAAGCCGTAAAAAAACAGCCGAGAAACTAGAGGACCCCGTTAACAAAAAATCACATAATGACCTTGAAAATTTCTGACAAACCGTTCTTATTATATTAATAATTAGTACTTTCATTGTGTTTACCTACCTGTCTCTAATCAATATCAGCAACTCAAATGAACTGAAACGATGGTAAACTATACCAAATATTAGATCATTTTCTCAACAAATCGATATTGTTTTCTCAGTCGAGACGCCTGCTTCCGCCACAGTTGACACTTTCACACTCATTAACCTCCCCATCACCTCTCCAGACTCAAACTTTTATGTATACGGTTTTATACTGATTTTATACTTATTTTGAATCCGAAATGTCCACTGTCAAGCAATATGGTGGCAAATTGCAGAGGCCTTTTTCCCAAAACAACGATTTTCAAATTGGCTCGCAGTATTTGCCTGGGCAAATTTTATCAGGTTCGCTCCAAACTTTTTTCAGTATCCAGTGACTTAAATTCTGCATAGACTCGTGAGATTTCTTGATTTGTGGAGAACTTCCCTCGCTGTAAACAATTATCACGAATTTTTCCATCTCAAAGACGAACTTTTTTCCAAATGCTTGTCATTCCTGTCAAAAACAATATTTCGACAACCTTCTACGTATTTATCCAGCTATTATGAAAATTATGAGATTGTTTTGGTTTTCCTTTCAACTTTTAAGTTTGCGGCACTTACCCTGTAGGCCCCGGAGCACCTTTTACGAAAAACCCTTACATGGTCCTACGTTGTAGGGGTTAAAACAAATCTTCCCATCCACCAAGATACGTTTAATACAGAGTTTTTCGTACCGATTTTTTATTCACTTGTTTTCAAGCTTCGTAGATTCCGAAGTAACGTTATCCTGAACTTGTATCAGAAAAATCCGCCGACTACAAATCCACATTATTTTAATAATGAGTACTTCATCAATTTTTGCGGGCATGGCCGCTGATTTCTACGACACCGGTGGGCCGCAGGGGGCCATTTATCGAAATAAATATTACAAAAAAAAGACAGAAAAAGATCGCGATGAAATTTGCGTGAGAGCCGCAAATCCTGCGGCCGATTGTGAGTTCCGGGTTTGCTTTATGAGTGATATACAGAGTGGTTATACAAGCTCGCGTGTAGACCATAGCGTTTCAGGCATTATGAGGGCCCAATGTGCACGTATACCCATACAGATAAACATACATCTATAGCTGAGAAAAGTGCGAGAAACAGAGATCGAG
>OX101785.1:20157230-20204491 GCA_944452715.1 Ophion slaviceki | reverse complement strand
AATCCTCTTTTCCTCGTCACAATTTTCACTCTTCGCGATCTATTATCCGGATTACGAGCGAGTTTTCATCCACGCGGTCCATTGTTCCGTCGAGCGGGGACGGATAAGGGATTGCGCGAGATCTCGTCGTCGAGGAGAGAGCGAGATAAACGGGTTGTATTTTAGACCCTTGGAGCTCGCAAACTCGATTCTCCTCTTTCACTTTATTTTGCCTCCTTCGAACTTCTTATGCGCCTCGATCTGCATAATTTTTAATCAATTATTTCCAATGAGTTTCCGTCAAACGTAGAGATACGACGTTGCTCAGTTTCGCAAATTGACTTTATTATTTCGCTACCGGGCTGCTCGCCCGTGCTCGTCTTTCGATTATTTACAGATTTATTTCTCGGACGAAAAGAGCTTTATATATATATTTTGTGAATTTATTCGTCGCTCGAGTTTCGACCACACTCGGAAGCAATTTACAAGTTAATAGGTTTACCACGATTCGTTCCGCGCCTTCTCACGTCGTTTCTCTCGATCTTGCCCTTTCCTTCGTTTCTACTCTCTCGCTCGCCCTCGCACTGTCTTCCTCTTTTGCACCCTCTTTCTCTCTCCTCACTTTCCCTCTCGCACAGCCCGGGGACCGACGGAATTTATTTCGGCAGCGTTCTTTCGGAAACACCCTTTCTACCTCTCTCTCTCTCTCTCTCTCTCTCTCTCTCTCTCTCTCTCTCTCTCTCTTGCTCGCTCTTTCTTTTCCTGTCCCATAGAGAACATCCGCGTTGCGTGTACACGCCCATCTAATTGGCTATCGCGCGAGCCACTTCTCACCCTCGCGAGGCTCAGACAACGAGAGAAAGAATTATCGAAATGCTCGAAATATATCACCATACGAGTCCGAGTAAGAAAGATGTACGAGCTGAAAAAAAAATACAAAGAGACTCGTCCGAAAAAAAACAGGCGGAAATTTACAAGGCTATGAGATAGTGCGAGCTTTTCTTCGTCTTCAATGTTCAATGTCAATTTTACATATAAGCGATCTATAAGTATATCTTCGCGAAAAAAACCTTGTGATAACGTCGAACGACTATGAAACGAGGCAAAAGCAATTTTACTCGTTATTCCAAAAGTTATGACGTTAAAGTTTGCACCGTTGGAATGCAACGATATTTCTTTTATTTGTTTACTTCTGTATTTTTATCATTATCCGAAGCCTTTTTTGCAAATTGACGTCGTTAAGTTCTGAAAAGAATACGTAGAATCCTTTGAGCGATTTTCAGAGACTTGATTGGCCAACAAAAAATGAGTACTCAAGAAGAATTAATTTTCGTTGTATTCCAACGATGCAGCACCATCATCAAAAGTTAACCTCGGCAGCATGAAGACGTCAGGACATTTTTATTCGAGCGAACTTATCGATTCAATCATTTTGCTATTTCGCATATACCTCGAGGAATCAATTTAATTATCGCATATAGATGATCGATCGATTCAATCATTTTACTATTTTGCATATAGACGAATTATCGATTCAATTATTTTGCTATTTCGCATATAAACGAATCAATTCAATTTTCGCATATAAACGAATCAATTCAATTATCGCATATAGACGAATTATCGATTCAATTATTTTGCTATTTCGCATATAAACGAATCAATTCAATTATCGCATATAGACGAATTATCGATTCAATTATTTTGCTATATCGCATATAGACGAAGTAATTCTCGACACGGGACGTTCGGTCGAGATAAAAATTCCCACGAGTCTCGAATGCAATTTCTCCTCGAAGCATATTTGACATCATTCCAAAATCCGGAATCTTCAGTGCGCTACATCCCAAAACGTCAAGCACTCTCAAGCGCGGACAGCCAATGTGGGGATAAAAAAAATCTCAATCATTTTTCGCTAGCTCTTCGCGGGATCGCGTTTTTCCAATACTTCTTGTTTCGTATTCCTTGCTTCGTCTCAACGAGCCCATCCGAAGCGGCAAGATCACGCTCTAGCGGTGGGCGTTTACGAACTTTTCGTCTTCTCTCTCTCTCTCTCTCTCTCTCTCTCTCTCTCTCTCTCTCTCTTTCTCTCTTCCCCGGTCCTCCTCACGATGAATCGATTATCGAGAGCGAGCCGCGCGGCCGGGAAAAAGGCACAAAAAAATGGAGACGAAAAGAGGACGGTAAAAGATAAAAATAAGAACAAAAAAGAAAAAGAGAGAGAGAGAGAAGGTTTTACGCTCGCGTGAAAGCCAGAGGGCACATGATACAAAACGCATACTCCATATACACGGTGCTCAATGCACGTTCTTGGCATGTATATGAAGCCTTTAGCGCCTCGGACAATGCGAGCGCGTATATATACGAGAATATATATAAATATATATACATGTGTGTGTGTGTGTGTGTATGTGTACATATGTGCACAACGTTTGTGCACAGTGGAAGGCCTTCATGCCAACGCGGACAATGCTTTTCGAGAGCTTCGAAGGGAAGACTGGAGGGCGGGAGCGCGAGGGGGTTTGTACGTACATGGCAACTATTCATTTTCCGGTACCGCCACCCGATGTCGAAGATAACCCCGCGAACCTCTCCACGCCGTAGCCGCTACCTGAACCTTATACCGTCGCGTTATAGCGGCGTTACCACGATAATATCTGTTTTCTCGCGCCTTTCGCTCTATTTATCTGTCTCTCATTCTTCAGCTACTCTTTCTCCCGCGTAGTGTAACAGCGGCGAAAAAGGGGGAAAAAAATCAACAAAATATTGTAATCTTGTGAGTGCAGGCGCGAGAAAAAAGCGGGTATCTCGAGGGTTATGCCTAGTTTTAAAAGTCGAAAAAAATACGTTTTTTTCAAAACGCAGTGTTTCGAGGTGATATCATTTTGTGAATTTTATCTGGAGATTTCAAGATGGTCGGAACAAAATTTGAAGATTTATAGGCTGCTATGCAAATCGATTTGCGCAAAACGAAGACGCGGTGTGCATTAACATCCGCGAGAAGAGAGCGCAAGGGAGCACTCGGCAGGGAAGAATGCTACGTAGGCAAAGGCAGATTGGCGTTTCAGAGGCAGGACCTACGGCTGAAGACGTACTGTATAGGCATGCCATAGATGAATCTGCGTAAGTTACGAAATAATTGTTTTAACGGGAGATATATACCTAGGTGGTCGAGGTCGAGGATTTAGAAGCTATGAACATTCCGTCGACCGTAGAAGACCTACACTATGGGCCTGGTATCGATGATTCCACGCAAGTTGATAAATTTCATGATTTATTCATTCCCAAATTTTCAAACGCGTTTTTCTCAAAACCACGTTTTTACAATCGGTACCCAAAATTTCTCGAAAACCAATGAACCGATTGCCTTGAGGTTTTTTGTGGTTATTCTATACACCATTATCTAGTACTTGTCATAGGATTTTTTTTTCCGTTACTTAGTTTTTCTTTTATAGGCAAAATAATAACTAATTTTTGGCCCAAAAATCACTATTTATGTTCAAATGTCCGCCATTTTGTCATAAATCGATATTTTCAAAATCGGCTATGACAAGTACTAGATTATAGTATCTAATTTAATAGTCTTTTTGGTTTTTTTTTCAGATGATTTTTGAAGAAACGCCAGTGGGTACCGTATACGCAGATTTGTTACGACGCTCCAAGGATCATACAATATCCTTGTATATTTTTGATATTTTTAAATAAAGAAAATTCAACATATTTTTTAATGTATATACTTTTAGATAATTAAAACCCCAATCCGAAATTTCAAATAGTTTTCCTTGAAAAAATTCACAAAAATGACTGTTTTCCGGCTCCTAGGTGTATATCTCCCCTTAAGGCCTTAGGCGACAGTAACGTGTGTAAAATCATGTGCGAATGTAACATTTTTTTTCGTATGAAAAAGTTATTCACTCATAAAATTAATTACACATACACACATACATTCATACATAGTATGAAAATCAAGCTGTTAGAATTTTTTTTTTTTTTTCGAAGTAGAAAATGGCCGACTACTCGAAACTTCTCGAAACAGCTTTTTTCCAATTGGCGTGACAAATAACTTCAACAATTTTCACTCGATTTACTCCAAATTTAAAAGTTACGTTCCTAATTGCATTTCGCAGAGTACGGAATTTCTGATTAATCGAAAACTTTTCATTTTATGAGCAGTTTATGAGCAGTTATAACGGAATTTTTCACTGAAAATTCATTTCTTAAGTTCAAATACCTACAACTTTTGAATAAAACAATATTTTTTAAATTCCGCACGGACTTCTCTAGCTATTTTAATGTAGATTGACGAGAATTTTTGTTTTTTGTTCTGGGTAAAAAATTGTTGATGCTAAATGTCACGCCGCGGAGCGCCTAAAAAAAGATAAAAGAAAATATTAGTAGTCCGCCATTTTGTACATCGAACAAAAAAAAAGATATATTTTCTAACAGCTCGATATTCATACTAAATAGATGTGTAATTAATTTTATGAGTGAATCACTTTTTCATACGAAAAAAATGACGTTGAAGTTTACGTCGTTGGAATGCAACGATTTTTTAATTCTGTTTTTTTTTATCTTTATTTTGCCTATTAACCTCGCAAATTTCTAATGAGAATCCTTAAAAATGTTTAAGTGATTTTCACCGACCATATTGGCCAAAAAAGTTGTTTTCCAATTTTAAATAATTATTTTCGTTGCATTCCAACGATGCAAACTTCCACATCGTCGAAAAAAATGGTTGAATTCGCACATGATTTTATACTCGTTACTGTGGCCTAAGGCCTTAATTACTCATAATCCGCTTTTGAAACTTTGAACGCTTTTTTTTTCTCAAAAGTACGTCTTCAAAGTCGGTGAGCAAAACATCTCAAAAATTACTGCAGCTTTCTGGAATTTTTAGGGCTTTTTCTAGATGTAAAAATGTAGTATTTGATCGAAGGATTTTTTTCCCCTGCATACTTTCGATTTGATGAACAAAAAATGCCATTCTTTCGCGTAAATCGAGACTCACTTCGAACAAGCGTAATTTTGTTTTAATTTGATATTTCGACAATTCCTTCGATGAATCATAGGCTAAAATACCAACGAAATTGCTCGCCGCAAAATACGTTTTCGAAAGGGTGCTGCCCGGACAAATCGGCTCAAAATCGATTTTAATTAAATTTTGTTACGCAAACAATTACCGAGTGTTCTTCAGATGATACTTTTTTGCATATCCAATTTTTGTAGAAATTTATCATTACAATTTTCTATTTTGGAAGTCCCAAAAAATGAGCTGTTTTCAACTGTTACAGGCATAACTTTTGGGTTAGGATAGGTTTTGGTTAATATTGTGAAATTTGTGTTAAAAGTATACGACGCTTTCGATACGAAAAAAAGGTACCGAGGAGACAAGAAGAGATTGTGAAAAGTTGATATTCCAATTAATGTGTTAATTCTTAACGTCATTGGTGATCAATTATAAGCGATGATCGAGCACTTTTTATTGCGTAAAGAATATTACGCGATTCGAGAGACAGAGAGCGAGTAGACTGCGCGCGAGTTGAAAAAAAAGTTTTTAAAAAATCAATAAAAAAAAAGATTATGCACCAGCATTATAACACGTTTTTGTTTCCACGATAGAGCTGACGAATCAAAGTCTCATTGAATTTTAATAATTCGACAGCTTCCGCAGCTTTCGGTAGCTGCGCGATTCTCCGATGAAAGACTTGCGGGTGCGTTTGTAGCGTAGCGCAGAGACGAATACTCGCGAGCAACGGACGCGCGGCAGGTATACGACGTTGTTCTTTTTTTTTTTATTTTTTTTTCGCTCCGTATATTTGAATATTTCATTCCACGTCTCGGTACTAACGTGTGTTATAAATTTTCAACGCGTTGCCAGGCATGCCGTTTGGGCACCCGATCAGAACGCGCAAAGTGATCCTTCTCTCTCGCCCTATGCTCTCTTTGCTTCTCTCTTTTTGTCCCCTCGACGTCAGCGCGTCGAGCTTTTCTCTCCTGCGTGAATAAAATCGCGCACAATGTGTACGTACACACGCGTGTCGCGGCGTACTCGCAACTCCGAATGCGCTTTACGCGTGAATATAATATTCGCAGCTGAGGTGAGAGTACGTATGCGTTCTGGGAAATGGAGAGCTTAGTCGTAGATCGTGCATGCTGCGTTGAAGAAAATAATGCGTAGAAATATCGTCCCACGAATCTGGCATTGAAGTTTGCATCGGTTTTTGGCAAATTTAGACCGAAAAATTGCTGTTTTTGTTTTTTAGGATGCTCATCGAAAATATTTTTTTTAGAATGTTTTTTAGGATGCTCACAAAAAATTTATAGCTTGAGTTTAGAGGGAAAGAATTCGGACGATGAAAAACGTGAAGAAATCATTTTTCGAAAAAGTATTTTCGTTGCATGCCAACGGTGCAAACTCAACGCCATTCACGAATAATATCAAGGATTTTTTTCAACTCGGCAGTGGAAATGAAGTACAGATTTTAGAGGGGAAAAATGAGACACTTGTACAACGCTGGCGCTTTGAAAATTCAGGCAAATACCTAACGTCGAGAGGTCTAACCTATTAATATTTTTTTAATAAAAAAATTAATAAAAACGAATAAAAAAATTGATGATAATGATAATGGGCTCGCACGAAGTTGAAATTTTTGAAAATATGTTTTTTTTTCGCTTTTTGACGGATTCTCAAAATAACATTTCAAAAAATATTCTCTAGAAATTTCCGGTCGATGTATTGAAAATTGAAGGAATGATGGGCGTTTATAGATAGGTTCCGCGAACCGGCGAACTTTGAAAGCGTTTTACCGGAAATGAGTTTTCTCCAAATCGGTGACGATGATATCGCAAGAATCACTGCACCGATTAACTTCAAATTTTACAAGCTTTTTTTTTACACATCAAAAAGCAGTGCGTGAACGAAGAATATTTTGTTCCGTGCATAGTTTTTTTTTATCCACTAAAATAGAGCATTTATTTCACTGAAAATCGATACTTTCACTTTGGGCCGCGGCCATTTTTTAAAAAATCAATGTTTCATTAAATTCTTTGTCCAACCACTGGATAATTTCATGCAACACGGAATGCGTTTGGATTTTTTTTATTCGGATGATTTGTTTCCGAGCAAACAGTGGTCTGCACAAACCCAAACAAACCATTTTAGCTATCACATTTATGAATATTTTTCAATACGAAAAATGTAAAAGTTACTCAAAACCATACCGTAAAATGGGGTTACTTTGAACAGGTTTCAGAAGTTTTTTGTATGTAACTTTTTCTTAAGATTCTAAATTCCAACTATTTTTTGCTTCAATGGAACAATGTGTCCTTTGGCTATCAAAGGTATAAAAAAGTGAACCTCCACCGACCCTCCACAATTTTATGTATTTTTTTTTCAAGCGTTAAAGTAATCTCGGGCGTGGAGGTAATTTTTACAAGGCATTGAAGTGCAACTAATGTCAAAGATTGAAGGTTACTTTTTGAACATTTAGATAAAAAAAGATATATATATATATATATATATATATATATATATATATATATATATATATATATTCTGTGCATTAAACATGAAATTAAATTAAATACGATTCTTTTTACAATAAAATTGTCATCATTATCGAGGAAACATTTTACTTAATAATATCAAATACCTAGGGTACTATTAAAGGCACTTAATCAGTCTTGCAATGATCGTTGAGATCAAAATCAACTTTAGCAACATTACAATAAACTTGAACAAATTTTAACACATTCAAATGCGCCCACATTCAAACCGTATCTTGGCGCTCTGTTAAAGTAGCCCCAAAAACTGTCAGTTACCCTTAACCCTAGCATGCCACACTTATTTTTTCGGGACATACTTGGCACACTCGAGTTTATGGGACCCCATTTAGAATTTCCACCATAACTCCGAGTAAAAAAAAATCGTATTTCGATGGTTTTTTTTTAATCGATAGCCAATTAGTCGAGAAATGTGTCTATGCATTGACCGAATCGTCAAAATTAAAAACTTCTGTGATATGCTCGTTTAAAAATCATTTGTTCTCGAGAAAAGCGAAAAAATGATTTTACGAGTTTTGTTCGGGTTTCTCAGACCCCACCGGGGCATGCAAGGGTTAATGTCAATTTAAGGGGAAGGTAGGGGTTTCAGCGTGAAAAAAAAAACACTTTTTTGCGAATTTTTTTCGTCTATATGGATAGCGTAAATTTATTGAAACCTTTTGTACATTGTTAAGTGTCATTTCAAAAACGTTCCGAGAATTTTGTACGCGAAAATATCCACACACAAGCCGGTGCCTCGTTTTTTCTCGAAACCACTTTTTCAAAGTCCGTGTTCACTGCCATTTGAAAACTACATGACTGATTTATTTCAAACTTGGTACACACTTTCTACATATAAAATACCTCCCCCCAAAGGTTAGTTTAATATTTTTTTATACATTGAGGGGGTTTTCCACCCCCAAAATGGCGGAATTTTTCGTGAAAAATAGCACTTTTCACTTTACATGACCACCAAAAATTTAGAAATGAGAAAAAACATTATCAAGGACCGTTGGGGGGAGGATTTGATGATACTTTGACTAAATTTTAATGGTACTTGATTTCAGATAATTTCTAGCTGAGATACAGTGAACACCGCAAATCGTGTTTTTCCAAAGGCGTTCTTGGAAAAGCTTTGTCAACCGACTTGTTTGTGGATACTTTCGCGTACAATTTTCATGGAATGTTCTTGAAATGACACTTAACAATGTACAAAAGGTTTCAATAAATTTACTCTGTCCATATATATGAAAAAAATTCGCAAAAAAGTGTTTTTTTTTTTCACGCTGAAACCCCTACCCTTCTCTTAACCCCATTTTACGATACTCTTCGTTGTAAAAGAAAAAAAAAATGAAAACTTGTACACGTTCTCCTAGAAAAAAAAATGGACGAAAAATCCTCTTTTTCCGGCCGCCACCAGCTAGGTGTAACTAGGGTTGCCAACCGGCCGGTATTCCGCCGGCCCAGCCGGTAATTTTGGTCAAAGGCCGGCAGTCGTCATTTTTGGCACAAGGCCGGCAAAAATCAGTCGACCAGGAATTTTTCTTTTTTTTCAAATGACATCGATAAAAATTAGAAAAAAAAATATTTTCAATGAGCAGTGGCAGTGAATGATGAATTTTTTTCTCGACCCGTCTGTCACAGTCACAGCTTACTGGCAGTACCGCCACGAGCCACTTTTTACTGGCGCCATCTGCATGTAGCGCTATAAGGCTACAACTGCTACAAGTACAAGAGTACAAAACCCAAGTGTCCAGATGGCGTTGCAGTCATCGTGCCTATTGCTGTATTCACGTTATTTACATTCGTGAAAATTGTGACAAAGCATGTATAGCAGTTAGCAGTCTAGCACTAGCAGTGTCAAGTGTTTAATGTAGCTAAAAACATAAACCGTTTTTTAATTCTTCCGTGCGAGAGAAAGTGATATAATTGAAGAGATGGAGAAAAGTGAGAGTGGCGACGATTCTCCAATTCCTCATAAAAAAAGTCGAAAACGTAATTGCATTTTCAACAAAGATTGGATAAAAATGCCTGAATTTAAGAGCTGGCTAGCGAGCAACGATGATGAAAATTGCGCCCGGTGCATCGTTTGCAACAGTTCATTTTCCATCAGATTCGACGGCGTCAATGCAGTCAGAAGACACTCAATTGGCGACAAACACAAAAATCGCATGAAAGCATCTTTAATCTCGAAGTCCGTAACAACATTCTTTCCCAAGAAGGATTCAACGCTACAAGATAAAATAACAGCAATAGAAGTAACCAAAGTGTTTCATACCGTAAAGCATGGTTTGAGCTATAATTCAAGTGACTGCGGTAAGTATTTTATTATTAAAAATATTACGTTTTGCATTTCGATTTTCGATCTCTTATTTTTGCATGACTCAATATCTCACGATGTTCCCAACGAGTTTTTGTCATCGTAAAAATGAATGAAATATTTTTTTTTGTTAATCTTGATGACAACATTAATACCATTACCACGATATATATTCATTTCACTATTTTATAGGGGCAAAGTTGGATCGTGAAATATATTCTGATTCAGAAATCGCTCCCAAGATTCAATTGGGAAGGACTAAAATGGAGTCTATTGTTAAGAACGTTCTATGTCCATATGCAATCGAGTCCATCGTATCAAAAATTCTGGCTGGAAATTTACCGTTTTCTATCGCGACGGATGCATCTAATAAAGGCAGTCGGAAATTTTTTCCACTGGCCATTCGATTCGTTGATGAAGAAGGTAATTTGAATATTAATATTTTATAATCTAAAATTTATTTTAAGTAAATACGTTTCAGCAAATGTAATTGAATATTGTGTTTTTAATTGAAAATGAAATTCTTGCTTATCCAACATAAGGTTCGCGCGATTACCTTCTGGATTTTTACGAAGAATCAGATGAAAGTTCGGAAAGTATTAAAGATACGATAGTAAAAGCTCTCGGAAACTTGGGTCTGGATTTGCAGAACGTAGTTGCATATGGTGCTGATAATGCTTCGGTCAATTACGGAAAGAATTGTTCTGTATACCAGAAACTGAAGATATTAAATCCAACCATCGTAAAGGCCAACTGTAACGCACACATATTACATAACGCGGCAAAATACAGTCTCAAAAAACTCAGTTTTGACGTGGAAACGTTGGTCTTGAAAGTCTTCAGCGAATTTTCATGTAGCGCTAAAAACGTCGCTGCATTGCAAGAATGTTTTGAATTCGCTCAAGAACAATACCATCAAGTACTTCGACATATTCCGATTCGGTGGTTGAGTCTGCACAATGCGGTCGAGCGCTTATTGAAGAATTGGAATGGCATAAAGGCTTATTTCCTACAAGAAGGTATATATGAGTACATGAATGAAATAATTAATTACTAGAGTACTATAGTTATATAATAATTTAAAATCTTGTTACGAAAATAATTTCCAATGTATATATGAAATTTCAGGCGAAAAAAATTGCGATCGACGTATTTGGATATTTATAAAAGACCAAACCGACGAATTGAAGACACGGTTAACACTTCCAGAGTGTTATATACACTTCGTCCACCATTTCCTGACCATCTTCCAAAGTGCCATAAAAAATCTGGAGAAGAAAACTCTAGAAGCCCCGGAACTGTATCAGATAATGCTCAACGTGAAAAATCAGTTCGAGACGCGCAAGGAGCAAGAGTTTTTTGGATTCAATGTACAGCAGGCTCTGCCGTATTTAACTATTTCCGAACAACAAACGATTCGTAACGAAGCCTTAGATGCATACGAACGAGGATTGGAATATCTCAAGAAATGGTTCGATTACGACAACTCGATTTTCAAAAAATTTGATACATTGAGACTGAATGGAATATTGCCAAGTCTCGATGACATCGTCGATATTTCTGCACATTTCGGAATCAAGGTTTGATGTTTAGACTTTACACATCCAGTTTCAGTATAGTTTCAAATAAATTTGTTAAGATTTTTGGTCAATTTCAGCTACATGCTTTGACCACAGTCTTTTTTATAGTGTTTCAGGCTACATCAATTGTGTTATTGTGTAGAATATTCGAAAGTTGCAAAATTTGAAAAAAAAATACGCTGCAAATTGCTTCTTCGAGATTTAGCATGATGCTCAAATCTTCCTCTATGAGGAACTATATTTTTAATTTTGGCTTTCTCATAGAGGAAGCTTTTAGTGCCGCACTAAATCTCGAGATGCTTCCTCCACGAGGATGCAAAAGGCGAATCGTTACTCATTACATGTATATATAAATATATATGTACGCTCGATGTTTGTTAGATCGACGGTGACGCTGTTTTCGACGAATTGTCTGCGCTTAAACAGGTTTCTTCTGCATTGACGGCAGATGATACGGATACTCGAATTTCAACGAAATGGTGTACGTTTTTACGACGAGTTGACGCACCCAATTTGGAAAAAGTTATCAAAACGGTTTTTGCAATTCCATGCAGTAATGCGTTCGTAGAACGTGTGTTCAGTATAATGAATAATCTTTGGACCGATGAAAGAAATCGGCTGTCCTCTGACATGGTAAAAGCAGAACTGTGTGTGAGATTGAACATAGATAAGTCATGTTCAGAGTTTCACAAAAATATCAGAAATAATACTCAGTTGCTTCAAGCTGCAAGATCTGAGCAAAAATACAGTTTTAAACCAAAAAAAGCTTAAGAAACAAACGTTTATTCTATGTTTTCAAATTTTTATGTTTCTATTTTCGTTCATATATAAAGTTGTTTATATTACTGTGATATATTAAATATAAATAAAGATTTATTAATATATTAACAATATTTATTTATTACTTTATTACCCATCATTCCCACTAATCCATTGAAGGAAGTTCTATCGTGACATTCAAATCGAACTTTGATGTTGCATACAAATGTATGTAAAGTTTTAGAAGGGTTCGCCAAGTAGAAGCCAAAATATTTATTGATGAAAATACAACCTTTAGCATGGGCTCTTATGAGAGACTACCGAAAATTATGATTTTTACCAATAAATATCTGAGTTTTCATTCAAAAATTCATTACAAACGTGTATATGAAATCAAAGAAGATTTATCCAAATGTTCAACAAAATCTTAAGAAAACGATATAACGATAGAACTACCTAAATCTGTAAATCCTTCAGGGCTATATATCCCCCCTTGTCCCACCTTTCCACCGGCCGGCAAAACATATTCTGAATGTTGGCAACCCTAGGTGTAACCCGCACATTGCAGCTTTCAATTTCTTTCACATTTGTATCACGTATACAATGTATATCGTACAGAATGTCGGACAATTGGTACCTGCAGTACGACACGCTTACACGAATTATATACATTAACCCGAGTGACTTTTCGTTCCGAGCGTCCAACCGCAGTACTTCATAGACATTGTTCCGAACACGAGTTTGTTGCTACAAACACGTACAGGTACAAGTTTTCTCCTCTGCGCGCTCTCGCCTGTTCCCTTGGAGCACGGCGAACCAGCCAGGGTCAAATCGAGCTGGAATGGCCGCGGTTCACCAGACGATATGTCACGGTCGGGACCTTTTCAATCGCATGTACGCACTTCTCCGAGCGTTCCAGAAGACTTCGGATACGTTGGAAAGAAAACAATCTCTGTCTCCTATCGAGGACTTCTTTCATTCCCAACGCGAGTGGTATTTTTCTACTCGTTAAGGGGTTAAACCCACTTGCGATTTTGAAAAAAATCGATTTTTTTTATTGCATTTTTTTGAAGTATAAGTATCTGAGAATATGTCCTGAAAATTTCAAGTCGATCCGAACAAAATTGACTGAGATATGAGCGTTGAAAGAGAAGAATACGTTGTAAAATTGAAACTTTAAACGCGTTTTTCTCAAAATGGCATTTCTGAAGTCGGTGACCAAGATTACTCGAACACTAATGAACCGATCTTCTTGAAATTTTGCAGGCTTATTTAATACATAAAAATGTAGTCTTTAATCGTTCGATTTTTTTTCTTTCGAAAAAATGGCCGTTTTATAGCCAAAAAACGGCCGTTTTTTTTTTTTTTTTTCGTTAAAATCGAACCATTAACTTTGACTGTCCGCCATTTTGTGAAAAACGAATATTTTTTAAAATCCTTCGATTAAAGACTAGTTTATACTTATATTTGACTAAATCCATCCGCATTTTTTTTTTTTTCAGATGATCCACTTCGCCGCAATGTTGGTCACCGCAAACCGTGTATATAAAAGCATTATTTCATTGACGGCCATTTGCCACTAAACAATGTAATATCGAAATCGAAAAATGCATCCAGAATAAAACAATATTCGAACGATTTCTGCCAAACTTATCGTCATTGGCCGTGGAAATTCAATTTTCGTTTTATATTTTATTATCGTTTTTTGACAATATTTCTTGTTTTTTCTGTTTCCTTTCATTACGTTTGAGTGATCGGTAAAAGGTGGCCAGCTAAAGAGGCGAATTGCGCTTGTTTCATTGGAGAACGTCAGTGCGACGACGACGAGCCACGCGGGAAGAAATTGAACTAGCTGTAACGGTGCTTTGAGGCTTACGAGAGAGAAAGAGAGAGAGAGAAATAAAGAGAAAGAGAGAGAGGGAGAGGAAACGGAATGCTCAGTGTGTGTGCGAGGATCGTAACTCGCGAGTGTATCGATAAGGATCGAGAGTTCGAGACTACACGTAGAGAGGCTGGGGAAAGGGCAGTATGCATATGCCGATCGTATGAGGAGACCAAGCGGCGTAGATCCCTCAGTGAGAGGATATCCAAACTTTATGCATCGATGATTAAGGCGGGATATACATTTACAACGATCGAAAAATCGATTTTTCTTTCTTTTAACCATAGAACTACATACGTAGAATATCTTCTCAAAGTTTTAAATCGAAATTTGAAAAACTTCGACTCGAGGCGAACGCGTTTTTCTCGAAACTGCATCATCGAAATTGGCGTGCAGGATTACACAAAAACTATTAAGGGGTTAGGCCACTCTAGAGGCCGAAAAAATAGGCTTTTTGGGGATGTTTTTTTTTTTCTCAGAAAAAGTACAAAATAAATCGAGATTACAAAAAAGGATGTTTATCATACATAACAGTGACTATACAATAATTTTTTTGCAGCGATTCATTTCAAAATGGCGGCTATGCAGCGTTTATCTCAAAACTGCATTTTTTAAGTTGGCCGGAAACATAACGCAGACAATTTTCAACCGATTCACTTGAAATGTTGAATATATCTTGAAAAATACATTGTCTATGGAAATACGTAGGATTTTTTTTAAATATTGCATAGTTCATTTGTTATTAACAATTATCCGAGGACTTTTTAAGTAAATTTTTCACTTTCCAAAAATTTTCCTTGTTTTGCGTACTTAATTGTTTCGTATTCTTAAATATACTATTAAAGTGTACCTAAAGTTTGATAATTGTCGAATAATTATTTCTCAGTTTAAAAAATTCCTCAACATTGCTTATTTGTTTCCTGTCTAAATGTATATCCCGCCTTGATGCAAAAACTCGCGAAACCGCTGCGCCTCTAAACTTCCGGATGCGAGCCGCGCATCCACCATTTTTCCTCGTCGTCAATTTTTTTTAAATACCGCCAACCTCGTACGCAATTAAAAAAGCATAAATTATTTCTTCGGAAACACGATTTTACGAGGTTCTAACAATGGTAAAAGCTGGTGCGAAAATCGTGAAACGTTTTTTTTTAAGCACGGAATCTCTTAGGCTCGTATGTTGCTCATGTACTTCATTATGTACAGTCGAGTACATACGCGTATGATATACGCGTATGGGAGGGATGACTAAAAGAAGGGGGGGGGGGAATGATCGAAAATTTCCCAGCTGTTGTTCGTTATCTGCAGGGAGAATCAAAAATGGCGATCGCCGTACGTTCATGTGGATACATGGCTTGTCTTTATGTATGCGTGTATGCATGTGCCTATGTATAACTGGGCGCAGAGGGAGCTGGCCTCGCTTTTCAACCCTTGCTATCTCCACCATCAAGGGGTGGCTCTCGGACCCCGGCCACCGGTTCGTTCACCGGGTTCACGTGTATGCCATACACGTATAAATATATAGCGCACCAGGTAACAAAAAAGAAATGACGAGTTCACCAAACGCTGGTCTCGCCGGGAGCGAAGCACTAAACTCCCACGAGAATATCGTTGCTTCTTTTTGCTTCTTTTTTTTCTCTCTCTCTCTCTCTCTCTCTCTCTCTCGTTCGTACGAAAGACTCGTCAGAGAAATAGCGGAAAAAGATAGAACACGCGGAAGATGAGGATAAAAAAAGTGTTCGAAATTACAGAGTACGCTCGGAGAGAGCTTTTTCCTACCAGCATTGTGCTATTGTGTTTCTTTTTCTTCTTTACGGATAAGTAAAGTGAAGCGATATTTAATTTTTTTATTTTCATAATTATCCAGGCTTTTTTTGAGGCCGTAATTTTCTAATAAGTAATTTTTTCAACTATTTAAAGTTTTAGAATGTAAATTTAGAATTTAATTCGCAGTTTTAGAATTTTGGGATTTTATTTACATTTTTTAGAATTCTTTGATTTAATTTAAAAAGTTCTAGAATTAAAAAAATTCAATTCTAAAACTTGCAGTTTGGATCGTTGGAACGCAACGAAAATTAATACTTTTTCTTTGATAAAATTTCTCTCGGGTCGATTTAGGCTAGGAAAATCATTCGAACGTTTATACGTTGCAGAAAAAGGTTTCGAATGATAATAAAAATTAAGAAATAAACAAAAATCGTTGCATTCCAGCGATGCAAACTTCAACGTCATAATAAGTATACGTATAAGCGTCTAAGTGATTTTCACTGCCCAAATCAGTCGAAAAAATTGGTGTAATAAAAAAGAATTCATTTTCGTTGCAGTCCAACGATGCAAACTTCAACGTCATGTTTTTTCGCCCTTTTAATTATGCGCAAAATGGAATGAAACAATAAATGGTAATTCTTCAGATAAGTGACTTTTCCGAAAAATGAGCCTAACAATTTTTTATCTATTTTCTCATTTATTGGGTTATAAATGATGATATTCAGTCGGGGGAAGCTTGACGTTCGCATGGTATTGAAGTTTGCATCGTTGGGATGCAACGAAATGACACTTTTTTCGTACTGCCCGATTTTTTTTCGCCACATTAAAGCTACCAAATCATTGAAACATTTTTGAACGTCTTTTTTAGGGACCCACAACCTAAATCAGGAAAAAAAATTACGAAATAAAAAAATATCGATGAATTTTCGTTGCATTCCAACGTTGCAAACTTCAGCACCATGACGTTCGCGGAAACACACGCGAACATTTCGACGCCTATATTGCGTTTTGTTGGGTTTTTTTGAAAACTCGAAATTTTTTTAAACGATCTTTTGCTCTTAAAAACGCGTTAATGAAAAATGTCAACTTCCCCCCACCGAACACAATTTATAACCCAATAAATGAGAAAATAGCAAAACAAATTTTTCAGAAAATGCACTTATCTAAAGAATTACCCAATAAATATATTTTCTTTCTGTCACCTCTTGTAGGCGCGTAATTTTTTTCGTCGTTCATCGACGCAAAAATTTGACAAGAGAAAAGCCGAATAAGACGTGGTAGTTTGGTAATTACGCGACGAGAATGTTCAGTGCGTTACCGTGTAGACGAAAAAGAAGAGAAAAAAAAACATGCTAAATAAGAATGATGATGATGTGCGTCGATGCGAGTCTACGAACTTATGCGAGGGTATACCGGCGCGTATGTTTTTAGCTCAATTTCTCTAGGCTCAGCCGTGGTGCCCGGACGGCGTTATACACAAACATATATAGATATAAGCTTCCAAGATCGTTATCGCGTCTCCTTTTTTTGGGCGACCCATCTGCGACCGGCTCGTTCGGCTCTCATGCCCACAACACGATCTACGAATCGAGCTCCGCACGTACGACGAAAATGCAACACATTGTGCCAAAAGCATATGTCACGTTCTCGTCCTTCGAGCGCGCACGTGTCCGAATAAACGAAAA
This sequence comes from Ophion slaviceki, assembly GCA_944452715.1. Lineage (NCBI taxonomy): Eukaryota > Metazoa > Arthropoda > Insecta > Hymenoptera > Ichneumonidae > Ophion > Ophion slaviceki. The sequence continues at coordinate 20,186,980 of OX101785.1, read as the reverse complement.
AAAAAAAAAACAACAACAACAAAACGTGCACTTATCTCGACCGCTTATCGCGAGAAAATCGTACCAGTTTCGTTAAAAATTCATACGAAAAAAAAGGTGCAACAAAAGTGCGGGGTTTCCCGTACGTCTGACTCGAACGTGAAAAATAAAAGTCAAGCTACAATTTAGCCATATAAAAAATGCAAGCCCCGTCCCGATTAATTTGCCACGTTCCGAAAAATGATTCTATCGCGTTCGACCCTTTTATCGGACGAGATAATGAAATGGTGACGAAAGAAAAAAACGACTGGTTCCAATTGATCGTGTGGTAAATTTTTCGGGAGGCTTTCTCCAATTACGAGCCGCGCCGTGACAACCGGCAATAATCTCGTCCACCGCCAGCCCGATATCGCGGCGATTCGTTTGTCATTGAGCCTGAATTATTAAATCATCGTTAAGACGGTCGCGTCGACAAACAGGAAAAAGGGAAGGGGCGAAGCGAGAAAAAAAAACAGCTCGTTTTTTTTCTCGCCGATAAAACGGGAGGAATTTTCAGGGGGAAAAACGAATTGCGGGGGAGTCGAACAATGAAATCGTTCCGAGTGTTCGGGAAGCGAAATGTGTGATGACCCTTTAGCGCCTACGTATTCACGCGGTACCGAACGAGAGATAGAGAGAGGTGCTGACGAAAATTATAGACCCCCGTTCCTGTGTAGTCATCGTACATACCTGTGTGTATGCACGTGCATTCGATATACACGTATAGCTGGACAAGGCTAACATCGTTCGACAACCACCACTTTAAACCGATACATATTTTATTAGCCCTACACTGTATGCTCGCTGTACCGCTGTACCGTAATGAGAACCCACAGACACGCAAACACCAGAGGAAGATATAACAGCTCGATCGTCAAAGTTCTCGAGGCCTTATTTGAACTTTTTGTGATACAAATTGTGTATACATATGCACTTGTATATATAACTTCCATTATTTTCACGACAGAGAGGTTATTTTTTCGTCAGTCACGTTTCAGGACTTGCTCGTTTTTGGAGAAAGAATCGAAATGTTTTAGGGCTTAGGCCACTCTAGAGGCCGAAAAAATAGGGCTTTTTGGGGATTTTTTTTTTTTCAGAAAAACTACAAAACAGATCGAGATTACGAAAAGGAATGTTTATCGTACATATCAGTGACTGGATACAATAATTTTTTGATGCGATTTATTTCAAAATGGCGGCTGCGCAGCGTTTATCTCAAAACTGCATTTTTTAAGTTGGCCGGAAACATAACTTCGACAATTTTCAACCGATTCACTTGAAATGTTGAATATATCTTGAAAAATACATTGTCTATGGAAGTACGTAGGATTTTTTTTTATATTGCATAGTTGATTTGTTATTAACAATTATGTGACGAAATTTTTCACTTTCCAAAAATTTGCCTAAAAAATCGGTGGTTCGGAAAAAAAGTTCCAAGGCCTTAAGTTCAAAAAAGTTCAAAAATCAACATTTTCCATCAAATGCCACCATACGAAAAACCTTTTCGTATGGTGATGAAGGTTGTTGGAACGTAAAGAAAAATCGTGTTTATATTTCGTTTGTCTTATTTTTATTGTCTTACCAAATATTTAGCACATTTTAATTGCAGATCTCAAAATAAGTATCTTTATGACGTTTCACGAATTTTTATAGCTAAAAGCAGGTAGAAGAAATTCGAGCGAGTAGGAAAAATCGTTTTCATTGCACTCCAACGATGCAGAATTCAATCTCATCTGTTTGTTCCACTCCATTTTTGCGATTTATTTGGTACGTGCGTTTACAATGATACGTAATAACGTAACGAAAAATCATGTTCATATTTCGGTTACCTTAATTTTATTGTTGTACCAAATATTTAGCACATTTTAATTGCAGATCTCAAAATAAATATCTTCAAAACGTTTTACGGAATTTGGTAGCTAAGTCATCTGAAAGAAATTTGACCTAGTAAAAAAAATTGTTGGAACGCAACAAAGGTTCCTTTGTTACATTTTATTTTCCTCATTTTATCATTGTAGAAGATGTTTTTGAAATTCGATATCTGAAAAAAACGTTTGACGGATTTTGGTAGCTAAAATCATCTAAAAGAAAATTTGACCAGGTAAAAAAAATAGTTGGAACGCAACAAAAGTTCGTTTTGTACGTTAGACATCCCTTATTTTATCATTATAGAAGATGTTTTTACAGATTTATATCGTAGATCGGTAAATAAATATCTTAAAAAATGTTTGAGGCCTTTTTCTAGGCGAAATCTGCCACAAAGAATTAAAGGAATTCAGAAACATTACTATTCATTGCATTACAACCGTGCAAACATCAACCTCATGGGAAAATACACTCAATCGTGTTATAAAATTCGGCCAATGTTCGTCATAAAATGTCCTAAATAGCCACAACCGCCCGAACTACGAGTACAAAGTTGTACCTGTTCCAGGACATGCATACGCGAACGCACTAAAACGTGCTCACGTATACGTCCCTCCCGACCACATTTCCCAATCAAAGTGTTGGGGCACTCGTTCTCGCGTTCGCCTGAAGGGCGAAGAAACCTACGCTAGAAACGTGAGCGCGTGTACAACGCGATTGACTGATGGGTGGGCGGTTCGCCGTGTGTCACTTCGTCACAATATTTGAGCTATATGTACGCGGGGGGGGGGGGGGGGGGGGTAGCAAGCCCCATGTATGAGTTCTACCTGACGGGACCTTGGCACCTTATTCCCGTTGATCGAGTCGAAATGTCCCAAAGGGAGAAGAACGAAAGAGAGGGAAGAAAATACGCTGCATTAATTTCACGTCAAACTCGGGCACAGCGTAACAAGCGTGTAGGTCTATATACAGGGTGTCCTGTTATGAATGGATAATCCTGCAACTGTCTAGGTCCATATATATGTATGTAGGTACATATATGTACCTACATACATACGTACATATATACTACATATATACGTATATATATATATGTATATATATGCATATGACGCATTCCACGTCACTTCAGCCAGTAAAAAAAAATCCACAAATAATTTTGAAAAATCGAGTAACTTTATTGAAAAATATTCACCGAGTGTCGACATTTTTTTAAATTTCTGACGTTTTTTCTCGTTGATTACCATTTTTAAATATTTTTCCATTCAAATGGCTGTATCTTTGGCAGGATTTGACGTATTTACATTCGTAAAAAACGAAAATGCGCGTCTTTTTCTAACCCTCCAGAAAAAAATTAATTTAGATTTTATCGAGCAAGTCGAACGTCCATTTCAGGGCAAAATATGCAAAAAAAAATTTTCTGAAGGAAAGACACTCGTTATTTTATTTTTAAGAATTTCCCCGAATCGTGAATACGAAAAACGGATTTTTGGTATTTTTTATATTATGGGATTTCTAAACACCCTGAAGTAACAGCTATTTTTATTATTTAAATTTTTTTATTAAATTCGATTGAAGAGTGTGGAGCACTCGCTGTATGTTTACCAGGTTTTTGAAATACATATGACATATGTGTCATATGTATTGGAGCCTTGGAGTGCTCCACACTCTTCAAACGAAAATTAATAAAAAAAAATTTTAAATAAAAATAGCTCTTACTTCACGGTGTTTAGGAGTCCCATAATATAAAAAATACCAAGAATACGTTTTTCGTATTCACAATTCGGGAAAATTTAAAAAAATAAAATAACGAGTGTCTTTCTTTGAAAAAAAGAATATTTTTGCATATTTTGCCCTGAAACGGATGTTCGACTTGCTCGATAAAATCTAAATTAATTTTTTTCTGGAGGGCTAGAAAAAGACGCACATTTTCGTTTTTTACAAATGTAAATACGTCAAATCCTGCCAAAGATACAGCCATTTGAATGGAATAATGTTAAAAAATGGTAATCAACGAAAAAAAACGTCAGAAATTTTTAAAAATGTCGACACTCGGTGAATATTTTTCAATAAAGTAACTCGATTTTTCAAAATTATTTGTGTATTTTTTTTACTGGCTGAAGTTACGTGGAATGCCTCATATATTATACGTATGAGGGCATATATGAGTGAGACGTCTTCACGTACGATAATTACAGGGGGTACCACGGGGATCGCGCATTTGACCGATACAGCCGAGACCATCAGCACGTACACGAAGGAGCTCGTTGATCGATAGGAAGCCTTCGATTGCCGACTAGTCAGTCGGCAATGTCGAGGGAATGAAGAAACGAGAAAAACGAAGAAAAAATATTCAAGATAAAGGAAAATAAAATAATAAGAACAAATAGTACAAAAAAAGGATGGGAAGAGATGATGTTTGGATCGTTGGAACGCAACGAAAATTCTTTTTCCTACTGCTGTTTCGGTATTCATTTTATTATGTGGAATTTTTCTTTGCAGATTGCGATCGAAGATTTCTAAATGAGCTTCCTAAAAAATGTTCGCCTAATCTTCGTAGATCCAATCTGCCGAAGGAAATTCAAGAATGTTTCAACGCGCCGTTCGTATTGCATTCCAAAGATTGGCAACTTCAATGAGAAGAGTGGGAGTGTACGAGAGTAAGTTAAGGGGTTACCCCCACTTGCGATTTTGAAAAAATCGATTTTTTTTATTGCATTTTTTGAAGTATAAGTATCCGGGCCCATACTTCTGTATGGGCCCGGAATAGATAACTCCTATGTAAGTTTACAAAAAAAAATATTTTCTTCGTGTAAACTGAAATTGAAACTTTAAACGCTTTTTTCTCAAAATGGCATTTCTGAAGTCGGTGACCAAGATTACTCGAACACTAATGAACCGATCTTCTTGAAATTTTGCAGGCTTATTTAATACATAAAAATGTAGTCTTTAATCGTTCGATTTTTTTTTCGAAAAAAATGGCCGTTTTATAGCAAAAAAACGGCCGTTTTTTTTCGTTAAAATCGAACCATTAACTTTCACTGTCCGCCATTTTGTGAAAAATGAATATTTTTTAAAATCCTTCGATTAAAGACTAGTTTATACTTATATTTGACTAAATCCATCCGCATTTTTTTTTTCAGATGATCCACTTCGCCGCAATGTTGGTCACCGCAAACCGTGTATATAAAAACATTATTTCATTGACGGCCATTTGCCACTAAACAATGTAATATTTTTCAATAAAAAAATTACTGAAAGTTCTTCAAGATGTGTTCTTTAAGATGGTATATTGATCGATTAAAAAAGTTTTGTAGTTTTCTTTAAAAAAAATTCATGAAAAAGGCCTTTTTTGCGCTACAAGTGGGGGTAACGCCTTAATCGTGATATAGTGCCCTTTCTTCCATTTTGCAGAATGTGCTTGTTTTCGGGTTTTTTTTTTTAGAAAAAGATTGCATCCACTTGATGGAAAAAGATCGATTTCTCATCTTTCATATAGATGCGATGAGTCTCATTCTAGGAGAGAGAGAGAGAGAGAGAGAGAGAGAGAGAGAGAGAGAGAGAGAGAGAGAGAGAGAGAGAGAGAGAGAGAGAGAGAGAGAGAGAGAGAGAGAGAGACGATGAAAGAAAAAGAGTAGAAAAATAAAATCGGTATCGGATTTCCACGCAGCATTTCCGGCGATATGAGAAACGTTTCATCGCTCGGCCGGATGTATATGGCGAAAGAACTACAAGTTTGCGCGAATATTGCGTGTTTTTATCCACGTATGTGAGTCTGTATATAGTCGTGTTTAAATATAGGTGTGGGTGTGATGAGGGCGCTGAGGGAAATATAAATCGAATTCGCGCGATTCTACGAGCGGCTTGCACGAAAGGACTCTTCGGTTATAGGGCACGCTCTGTGCACGAGGAATTTGTGCATGCTGCTTCGAGAAACGGGGCGTCATCCCCCCCGCCTGCCGCGTGTACGGGATTTCGAGCTAGAATATCGAGCGATCAGCCCGCAATACGACTTTAGTCTCGATGGCTTGCGATGTTGTGAGCGCAACTATGAAAACGAAAACATGACCACTGACTTTGATGCCCATACAGGCTGGCCCGAAAAGTCACTTCCGAAAGGAAAACCTAAATGCCTCGTATCAAATCTAATCCGAATGATCTACGCTCTGCGATATTTTTTTCAGCTCTCGAGAAGAAAGCATTTTTTTGCACTTTTGTGCGTGTACTTTTCTTGCGATTTCTTACTCGTGTTATCGTTATGAAGTGCAGTTGAGCAATGAACAAATGGCCAACTGAACACTAGCGCAAATGTCTTAGGTCTTCATCAAAGTTTGAAAAAAAAAAAAAAAGATCGAATGGACCCTAAATTCAGATGACAAAAAAAATACACTAAACGACCCCCAATTGCTTTCGAAAACTTCTGAGAGGAAGGTACACAGATAAAAGAGAAAAACAATGAAAACGTATGCAACAGGAACATTGGAAAAACAAATTTAAAAAAGCTTTTTTTCTGGAAAACTAAGGATAAGGTCCCCCCCATCGAGTTGAAATTTTGCACAAACCTTCTTTTTAATATTTTAAGACAACCCCTTGAGGGATTTTTGGCGACTCACAATGGGTTTCGATATGGAATTTTTAGTTTTTTTTTAACATGCGCTGACTATCTATATATGCGAGATCTATATCTGCTACGTCTCCGATCATACCTATATATCTGACCGCGCTTTCCGTTTGTCGAAACAAAAAACCCAAACAAACCCAAATTCAAAAACGATTGGGCAAAAAATCGCTTTAGGGGTTGTTTTAAAATCGTAAAAGGAAGGTTTGTGCAAAATTTCAGCTCGATCGAGGTCGGAACCTTACCCAAAACTAAAGATGATCGTAGAGCATATACAGGGTGTGCCGAAACTGAAAGCGTTACCTGAAATGGGGGAGTTAGGGGTGAAATTCTGAGTCGATTGATATAAGGATGTGCGGGTCTCAGATCAATCCCTGAATTATTATTAATTTTTTACGGCGGGCCAATCAGGTGCGCCCGCCTTTAAAAATTAATAACAATTCAGGGGTTGATCCGAGACCCACACATCCTTATATCAATCGACTCAGAATTTCACCCCCAACCCCCCATTTCAGGGAATGCATTCAGTTCTGGGACACCCTGTATAAATTCTACTTTTTCAATTACCAAGTTCATTTCAAAATGGCACTCGAATTTCGGACGAGCTCGAGAATGTTGGAATAAATGTGTATCGTCGACGATGCGTTTCAATGTGATTGGGATACGACACGAAAAATAAGAAACGATTGTCCACGATTGTCCCCGCTTCGATATCGATGAGAGTTCAAACGCAACGTCAATGCCGGAAGTTGCGAGTGAAGGGAAGAAGAGAAATTGACTCACCAGACGTCTTTTGGGCTTGATGAGTGGCCTGTTCTGTCCATTCATCTTGTAGTAGAGTCCGCACGCGTTGCAGAGGTAATGCCCGGTGCCGTCTCGTCGCCAGAGGGGTGTCGACGTTGCCCCGCAATTCACGCACTCGCGACCCTCTGAGAAGCGATTTTCCACCCGGACAGGCGGTTCAATGAATTAACCACGTGATCACGAGGACCGGAATTTAAAAACAAAAACAACGATCGCGTCGATTCGTTCGAGGCCGACAAAATGTTGCGTCGATCGTGTGTACTTTCTTCGACGATCCTCGACACTTTGTCGGATAAACGTAACCGAGCAATCGAACCGCGAAAATTCTTCGGAACAAGAGAGACAACTGTGTTATCAGCGATCGTGAATCAACAAGTATCGACGCGTGACATTTTTTTGGTTAACTCATTAACGGATGAGCTCCGAAGAATTTTCGTCGGTTTTTGCACAACAACGAATATATGGATACCCATATAGAACTCGCATGCATTGCCGTCATACCAATAAGCGATTACCAGAGCAAAAGCAGAATTTTGTTAGTCTCAGGATGTTTTTGGACTAATTTTCATTTACTTCAGTCCTTTACCGTATTGATTGATACGTTTTTGTTGTTGTTGTTGTTCGTATGCATTTTGGGTGAATTGGCCAGAGGGGAGACAGAGACCGAGAAAGATGGGCTTGAAGTTTGCATCGTTGGAACGCAACGAAAGTTCTTTCTTCAATTTAATTTTTTTTATTTTTATAATCACAGAATTTTTTTCATAGTTTTGTATCGTCTATCGCTAAAAAAGGATCTTAAAAAAAATTGAAGGTTTTTTGTAGGCGAAATCTGCAACAAGATATTAAGGCGGTCCTCTAGTTTCTCGGGTCGATGAAATCGATTTTTTTTCATAAATCACATCTACAACATGTGTAGAAAATGTGTGCCAAAGGATTTTTCGATATTCGAAGTGGAACGGAGCAGGTATACTTTCAAACGCGTTTTTCTCGAAACACCATTTTTCGAAACGGTGACCACGATATTTCAGAAACTACTGGACCGATCTTGTTCAAGTGTATACAGCATCTTTAATATGTTATAAGCCAGCGATTGAACTAGGATTATCATGAGTGCTTCGATTGTTTTTTTTTTGTACGAGCGAAAAACTTAAGACAAAATGAGTAAAAAATAGAATGTAATTTTCAAAAGTGTATAAAAAAGTCAATTTTTGTAATTTAAAATTCACTCTAGTTCAATCGCTAGTCTTAAATATGAAGATTAAAATGCCGTTTGGTTTTTTGATTTCAGATAAGCAGAACAGCCGCAATCTTGGTCACCGTCAAGCACCTCTTTTACTTGATGTCTTCCTGTCGGCCACTATAACGTTTATTCTATTATATATTTTGACTTCAAAAAATTTGTAAAGCTTATTTAAATGTTAATAAAGATTATGCAAAAACAATGAGATTGATTATTTCGATACTTTGCCCGTAAAAAATTATTGAAAAAGCCGTAAAAAAACAGCCGAGAAACTAGAGAACCGCGTTAAAGAAATTAAAAAATATTAATTTTCGTTCCATTGTATTCCAACGATGCAAACTTCAACCTCACCGAGAAAGAGAGATAGCAAGGAGACAGAGGCGGGGTCAAAAGACTCGCGGCCTTTCTACTATGGATATTGGGCTGGATTTTGGTGGAGGTTTCGGAAAGTGTCACAGCGATGCCAAAATCGAAGAGGCTTTGCATTTTTTTTTGTTTGTTTACTGAAAAGACTTGCGTCGATTTTATCGCAACAATCAATTGCACGTATTTATTTTCCGTCCTCAAAATTGAACTTAGAGAATCGTCTTTGCCAATTATTCCGATCAATCAAATGAAAAAAAATCAATAAACCGTCAAATTTTGTTTTTATTCGTTATTCGTCAAACCGTAGGCTGCGTTCCTTGATGACCGCCGAGATCCATTCCGCACGTTGATATTAAGCGCAGCATCGAGAATCCCGAGATTGTTTCTCGTTTGAGCTCCGTGTTGATTAATCATTTGATCTCATTTATCTCCGATCTAGTCGTTCGCGTTTCGTGACGCTCGTTCTACACCATTTTGTATCTGCCTATGTGTGTACGTGTGTGTGTGTGTGTGATGTTTCTAATTGACATCGCGGTCGTTCGTAAGCTAGACGAGTCTAATCGCGAGTGCGCCGAGAGTTCCCCCAATCACGGGCGATCGAGAGAGGGGATTTAATTAGATTTGGGGATTTTATTCGTCGAGATACGAGGGCGATAAAACGGCGCTACGCGGCCATGATTTTTCCAAGCACTTTACTCGTGAATCGAAACGAAAATACGCTGTTAAAAAATGAAAATAATTCGCGTCTCATCGACGAATTGATCGTGGCAAAAAAAAAGAACAAAGACAATTAATAAAATATCCAGAGATTGCGCAACCCCGTTGTTAAGAAATGCACATATTAATTCGTTTCTCTCATCGCGAGTGTTTCTTTTTTCTCCGTCTGTTGTTTTTTTAATCATTATTTTCATGCGAGAGAAGCGATAAATTAGGAGTCACGCATCGTGGGAAACGCGAGGCAATTATATTATTTCGCAATCGAGCGGGTGCTCGTACATTAACGGATGTCTGCGCACGTCGGTACGTACAAGTATGTAAAAAAAAAATGTATACCGGGTGTCCCTCTTATCTCTGCCACCCGAAATAACTCGGTAATAATCGACGTCACGAAATAATGTTCCAGACAAAAGTTGTACGGTGTGAAGGGGGCCATCAAATGCGTCCGATTTTTGTTTATTTCGATGGAGGCGCTGACGCACAGTGAAGGTCACCTCCACTTTTTTAAATGACATGGCACATTTTTTTTCAACCATCTTGTGGAGCACCTCAAGCCGCATAAAAAACATTAGGGGGTCAAAGTCGTTCAAGGTCATTCAAGGTCACCTATTTAGATTTGTATCATCGATACTGGCCTTGAATGACCTTGAATGACCTTGAATGACCTTGAATGACCTTGAATGACCTTGAATGACCTTGAACCACTTTAAACCCCTAATAATTTTTATGCGGCTTGAGGAACTCCACAAGATGGTTGAATAAAAAATGTACCATTCCATTGAAGAAAGTGGAGGTGACCGGCACTGTGCGTCAGCGCCTTCAGCGAAATAAAACAAATTGGTCGCATTTGATGGTCCCCTTCACATCGTACAACTTTTGTTTGGAACATTTTTTTGTGACGTCGATGATTGCCGAGTTTTTTCGGGTGGCAGAGATAAGAGGGAGACCCTGTATATTTGTACATAGTCAGCGGTCGATCTTTTCGCGGGAGTCTCACACACGAAGCTCGGAGAATTCTTTCAATTGTCTTCTCGCGTACGTATGTACATATTGGAAAAAAAAAAGAAAAGATGAGAAAAAAAACTAATCGCCCCTCTCTCCCACCACGGGAGTGGAATTCTCTCCTGTCGCGGCCGAATTTTCTCTCTCTCTCATTTGCTTTTGCGCGGACCGGGGTGAAGTATCGCGAACCACGCACACGCGAGTGTTTTTCACGTGTCGCAAGAGAATTTAATTAACGCGTTTAATTAGCGTACTCACGAGCGCGGTATTCGCGCTTTTCCAGCAACGAAAGAAAAATTGCGTCGACGCTATTGTTCGCGAAAATTTGCAAACTTTTCCTATATTCCTGTTTTCTTTTTGTCGTCTTTTTTTTCCGTCGCGTTCCGTCTCGGACGTTTCGTTCTTCGCGATTGATTTTCTCGTCGGGAATTGCTGCGAAAAAGATCATCGTCGCGAGTTTTTAACCTGGCTGTGTTTTTTGTTGGTTTTGTTTGGGGCCTCAAAACGAGACGTCACAATCGAAACTGGGCATACGATTGCTCGTTGAAAAAAAAAAAAACGTCAAAATTGGGGAAAATTAACCAAAAAACAGAGACCACACAGATCGCCGTGAATAATTTGTACTGCACGTGTGTTGCTTGTGAAAAAATTGTAGCCACACCACATCGAGAAAAAACAAATCATAGAAGGAAAAAAACGTGCTCTCGTGTAGTTTCATTATTTTTCTTTCATGAGATGTGTGATCGTTTCTTTTTTTTTCCGTGTCAATCTCACGTGTGGCGGTGCTGTCGCGCGATAATGGTTCATGGTGCCACTCAAAAAACGTCAGTGAGGTAAAAATACGAAAAAAAAAATCGCTGTGCCCACGCTTCTTTGCCCTTCCCTATTTGCACACGAAACCGATCGTGTTAATCATTTCGAAACGAATGAGAAAAACAAAATTAAATTAAAAAAAAAACAAATGGAAAATCAATGAAAAAAAAAGATTTTCAAATAAACAAACAATTATTTATATTTCCGAAAAATCATTGTCGAATAGAAAAAGTTTGAACGGACGAGAAGCGTCGAACCGCCACCAAAAGCCCGAAAATTCACAATGCGTTATTTGTTAATAAAAAAAAAAAGAAACAAGGGAAAAAAAGATCATAAGAATAAATGGGTTTCATCCAAGTTGCTCGGCGCATAGAAATATTGTCAAATTTAATTTACATTGATTTATCTCTTCGCTGAATGCATTATTGTACAATGTGAATATTTTTCTTCCAAAGTGTCCACCTTCAAATTGGCCTCAAGGAGTTTCGGTACAAAAGTCAAAATGTTAAGAAACTGATCAAATTTGGTTATAATGTTCTTCAACATTAAGTGTGAAAACATACATTTTTTCAAAATTTTCTTCTACTTAGTTATCCAGTAATTAAGCATTAAAGCAGATCTCTTATGCCCGCAATGTATACCTATATATATGGAAACTCTGTGCTTATACACGTGAACTTTAGTGTTAACTTATTCGATAACTGTGCAGAATAAAAATCTGAAAAAATTTGTATTGTCGAATTTGGCACTAAAGAATATTTTCACCAAATTTTATAAAATTCTGAACTTTTGAAATTTTGTATGTTTTTAACATGGTTTAGCATCGCAACATTGTATCGCCCGTACCGAAAATCCTTAAGGGGTCTTCTCACTTTAGACGCTAAAAAAGGCTATTTTCATGAATTTTTTGATAGGTTTATATTATAGATATTGATATAAAAGTTGTTACACTTAATAAATACACTTTCAAAATACATTTTTTTTAATTGTATATATTTATGTAACCCAAACAAACTTTAAACGCGTTAAAGTCTTCGAAACTACTGAACCGATCCCTATGAAATTTTAACCACATATTTTTTACAACTATAGCTATAGCGCAAATCAAGGATTAAATTTTTTTTGATTTTTACTATTTCTTCTTTGCTAAAAACAGTGAAAAAAAACGTTGTTTTTGTTTTTCGATAAATGTCCGCCATTTTGTTATTTTCTTAAACCGTTTGATTTTTTTGTTTCGAATGATCCATCTCCGAGACTTTATCAACAGCGCAGACCTGCTATTTTTTAAAACATTTTTTCAACTACCATTTTCGTCTATAAATAGTGACTTGAATAAATAAACACAAAATTTTCAATCTATCTCGAAAGTGTAATGATCAAGTGTAACAACTTTTACATCAATATCTACAATATAAACCGATCAAAAAAATGGAACCTATCGTGAAAATAGCCTTTGTAGCGTCTAAAGTGAGGCGACCCGGAACGACCAGTTTTCCCCAGACTCGCTCTCAGCGAGAGGCTCACAAATGCGCAAAGCACCCTAAAGCCGATGTACATGAAGTTTGCATCGTTGCTATCCAACGGTTTCATTTTTTTTTCGATTTTGTTTGGTTGGTCCCGGTGGCCGTAAATATTTTTTATTCATTTTACCATATTTCTTTAGCAACTAGAGCCGAACTGACCAAGAAAAAATAGGAAATTACAAAATCGAAAAAAAAAAATGAAACCGTTGGATAGCAACGATGCAAACTTCATGTACATCTAAAGCCGGACCTCGCAACCCAAAACAAGACGAACGAAGGATAAGAAGAAAGAAAGAGATTCCCGAAACCAAGGTGCGACGAAATGAAAAACCGATGTAAACAAAAGAAAACTAAATTAAAATAACTGCAAGGAAACAAAAAAACAATAAATTCCGCTTACCGGCGGACGTTCTGGACTTGTTCCTCGGCTTTTGCTGCTGCTGTTGTTGGGAAGCGGGCGATTGGGGTGTGTTCCCGTGTGCGGAACCGAGAAGCTTGGAATCGGGACTAACGCCGGTAACGCCGCTCGCGTTGTGATGCGAGCCGGAGAACAGGGAGCCGGAGTTGTGAGGATTGTGAGTATGATGAGTTGGATATTGAAGATGCTGATACATGTTGTAAGCGGTGGCGGTTGGATCGTACTGGGAGGCGGGATTCGGATGGTGATGATGATGGTGATGATGATGAGCGGAGGTGGAGGTAGTGTGATAGGAGTCCCTGCAAGAGGGCGATGCAGCGCCACCGGGATTCTGGTAATCCTGCTGCTGTTGCTGATTGGTTGTCGCTTGCTGGCTCGACTGGCCGCCAGTTTGTTGGGGCTGGCCCCCACCGCCGGCGCCACCACCCCCACCACTCCCGGCAGCCCCAACGTTGACGGTATTGCTGGCCCCGTTCGAGTTGCCCGTTTGGTTATTACCTTCGCGTTGCTTCACCTGTCCGCCCGAGCCCCCGTTACCGGCGTTGTGCTGATGCGGGGGCGACGGAGCCCCGTGATGATGACCCAGCATCACCGAGGGCTTTACGTCGCACGAGCCGCCCGATGTCGCACCGAGGGCATCCTGATGATGCATGAAGGCACCCATCACCGCGGCGTGGGCTACCGCCGCCTGATACTCGCTGCTACCGCCGCCCAAACTGTGCCCGTTCCCGCTACTGTTGTTGTTGCTCGTCGAGTTGTTGTTGTTGTTGTTGTTGTTGTTGTTGTTGTTGTTGTTCGAGGAGGTGCTGGTCGTTATGCTGTCGGGGGTTGCGTCCTTGGGTGGTGTGGGTGGAAACGAGAAGAGGTGATGCGCCGCGCCGCCCCCGTGACTCGAGAGGCTGCCCGAGGTAGGTGGTAACGAGGAACCGAGCGGACTCTGAGGCTTGTCCTCGCCGCCTGCGCCACCCCCCGTCGAAGCCGCTGTCGCCGGGAAACCCCAGGGCTTTGAGGCGTCCCCGCTCGTTCCCGACAGCCACGGATGCAACATCGAGCCGTGAAAGTGCGGACGACAGACCTGGCTAACGGGCGCACTCGTCACCCCGCTACTCGACATTCTACCTGTTGAAACATAGCAAAGACAGGGCGCGTCGTCAGTCGGGTACATTGGCGCGAGAGGTACGTCTTCTCGTCACCGTTGACAGCGCGGTACGAGCGGTTGAAACCATCAATGGGGTACACTGCGGTAACGTCCGAGAAATCGGACGCTTAGAACGGGTTACATCTATGTAGGTGGGTCAAAAAATATGACGTTTGCGTCGTTGGTATGCAAGGAAAATATATATATTTTTTTTTATTTCACCGATTTCCTTTGGCGGATTTAAGCGACGAAATTCACGCAAACATTTTTTAGGATTATTACTTAGCGATCTTCACCTAATTTGCAGAATATGATTTTGGACAATGAAAATAAGGAATTCAAAAGAATTTTCGTTGCATTCCAACGATGGAAACGTCAACATCGCCAAAAAAATTGCATTTTCAAAAAACATTCGATGGTATCACCTTTCGATTGGGGTGGAATATCCATAAGTCGAATTTCCATAACCGAATATCCATAAGTGCAAATATCCATAAGTGAGTATAGAGTAGAAATGAGTGCCAGAAATGGCGGGAGGTAGAGAAAAACTGAGTATAGAGGGAACCCAAACAAACCCAAACAAACTCACTTATCTCTACCTCCCGCCATTCCTGGCCATCTATTCTACCGTATACTCACTTATGGATATTCGACTTATGGATATTCATACTTGTGGATATTTATACTTATGGATATTCGACTTATGGATATTCGTACTTATGGATATTCGACTTATGGGTATTCGTAATTGTGCATATTCGACTTGTGGATATTCAACGACAGTGTCATCTTTTAGCTATATTCCCTGAAAATTTCATCGAAATGTTCCTAAAATTAAATGAGCTGGAGCTTCTGCCAATCCACCGGGCGAACGGCAGCAGCAACATACTTCAAACTTTAAACGCGTTTTCTCGAAGCACTGTTTTCAAAGTCGGTGGACATGATACCGCGAGAACCACTCGATGTATTGTTTCCAAATTTACAGGAGATACGATGAGCAACATTTAAAGGTCGTTGACGATCTCAATTTTGTCAAATCGATCCTCATTTTTTAATAGTTACGTAAAAATGACGACTTTTTTCATAGATTTCGTGTGCTCGGATTTCAACTCGCCGCCATTTTGTTAAAAAACATTGATTTTGACAATAGACGATCGTCAACGACTCGGATATATTGTTAACTTGAATAACACGTTTGGTTTTTAGATTCCCGATGGACCGTTTAAGCTGGAGAGTGTCCACCGCCAAAGGACGCGATAGAAAATTCACTATCTGCCGGTGGCCATGTCTTCGTTGTTTTTCTGCATTAGGTGGTGATTTTTTTTCGAAGGCTCTCAATATACGTAACCTTTGGGTTAAAAACAAATGCGTTTCTTTTTCACCAACCGTTTGCCAGAAAAAAAATCGAAATTGATCCAATTGTTTTTTTTTGGGCCTCTAGGTGTAGCCTCACAATAGTGCCAATTTTCCACCAACCAATCGAGATTTTCAAAAAGCCGATGAGATATAATTTACGAATGAATGTCCTTTTTCCCCAACCCGATGTGCAAAATCAGGTGCAGCATCCGCAGCCCTCATTCGCGCGATGCTAAACAATTTTTCCCAGTGGACAAGATTTCTTCATGAACTTTTGCAAATATCTTCGTCAATATGTGTTCCAATGACATAACAAAAATAAAGTAAATCGCGTAAGCATTTTTGTCATAATCAAGACCCAAAGCTTCAACCTTTTTTCAGCTGTTACTCTAGTTGACCCTGACACCCGTGCTACCAGATCAATCCACACAACCGGAAGTTCCTCTTGAACATCATAATTATACATTCAGCAGATTGAAAACTATGACAGCCGGTGGGTACGGAAGAACATCCATCAATGATAAATCCTCGGGTTACGTAGAAGCGCCACGTTGCAATGTAACACGTTGCCGAGTCTAGCCGCTTTTGCATCAGGTGCGCGTTCAAGCCTTCCACATGTGCGATCGCACATAGGCCAAGACGGAATCTTGCGCGTGTTTCGAGTAATTGAGCTTTTTGTACGAGAGCCCGTATCCAGCCGATCAGCGTCTAATTGGGCAACACGTCTTAATTGAGTGGACCACGAGCGAGACGAGAAAATTACCGATTCCTCGTAGACTTTGATCGCATCCATAGATATCCTACGTGCACGAGAAAACGATAGCTGGTGTCTACGAATCGATTGAGACACGCACGTAGCACTTGCATCTACACAGATGTGCAGAAAAAATCCCCGAGAGTATAAAACGTCATCGGAGTTGCGCCAATTCGGACCGAATATCGTTGATCCGCGTAATTGAGCATATTGGTCAGAGAACTTTTTCGCGATAATCTCCTCGGGGGTGTGTGTACATCAAATTGGACTAGCTTCAAGTTTTACACGACTAATGGCTGCTTTAACATACGGCACATTTGGCAAAGTTTAGCCTGCTGCACGCGGCGGATTCTCGAGGGCCACCAGGCTAAAGGATCGATATATCGAGCGTTGTTTCTGGTCAGGTTTAACCACGATGAGGAATAAGGGAGCGTGGAAGAGTGGTAACAGGGTGGGTGTGCGAGGGTGAGAGAGAGAGAGAGAGAGAGAGAGAGAGAGAGAGAGAGAGAGAGAGAGAGAGAGAGAGAGGGAGGGGAGAAAGAGCAAGAGAAATAAAGGGTGTCTCAAAATGACCTGACATTTTAAGGGGTCTTCTCACTTTAGACGCTAAAAAAGCCTATTTGCATGAATTTTTTTGATAGGTTTATATTATAGATATTGATATAAAAGTTGTTACACTTAATAAATACACTTTCGAAATACATTTAAAAAGTTTGTTACGTATTCATGTAGCCCAAACAAACTTTGGGCTCAAGACAACGTTTTTCGACGGCTTGTTGATAAAATCTTCGAAACTACTGAACCGGTCCTTATGAAATATTAACCACATATTCGTTACAACTATAGCTATAGCGCATATCAAGGATTTTTTAAAATTTTGATATTTACTATTTTTTTTTGCCAAAAACGGTGAAAAAAAGACGTTTTTTTTTTGTTTTTCGTCAAATATCCGTTATTTTGTTATTTTTGCATATATAAAAAATTGTATGATATACGCTATAGCCATTAAGGGGTTAGGCCACTCTAGAGGCCGAAAAAATAAGCTTTTTGGGGATTTTTTTTTTCAGAAAAACTACAAAATAAATCGAGATTACAAAAAAGGTGTTTGTCATACATATCAGTGACTGTATACAATAATTTTTTTGAAGCGATAATTTCAAAATGGCGGCTGTGCAGCGTTTACCACAAAACTGCATTTTTTGAGTTAGCCGGAAACATAACTCAGACAATTTTCAACCGATTCACTTGAAACGTTGAATATATCTTGAAAAATACATCGTCTATGGAAGTACGTAGGATTTTTTGTTTACATTTCATAGTTAATTTGTTGTTAACAATTATCTGACGATTTTTTAGGCAAATTTTTGGAAAGTGAAAAATGTCCAAAAATGTTTGCTTTCCCAAAAGCCTATTTTTCGGCCTCTAGAGTGGCCTTTAGAAATAAAAATGTCAGTTTATTTTGAGACACCCTTTCAAACTCAGGCTTTACCACCTTCGCGAGAGTTCCCGTTCTCTAGACGCCACGGCATACGCTGATAACGTTTCGGCCCCCTTGCCAGTCTGCCATCTTCCTACTGTAACAACGAAGTGCATGCACTCTCCGCCGAGGCGCGTGCGAGTTGCGAACATTAATTTTCGAGGTTTGCTTGCTCTCCTCAACCCCGTTCCGTCGCTCTTTCTCTCTTTCTCTCTCTCTCCGTTTTCGTATTTACTCGCCAGAGCTTCTTCACCCTGCCTCTGAGGTTGGCCCCAAGCTCGAGGAACGACGCCCCGTCAAATGTTTTACCCCAGAGTAGCACAGCCCCGTCGCGCCCTTGCACTCGGTCTATCCACCACTCGGGACGTATATACGTGTCTTCGGGTGCAACGCTCAAGCGAGGAAGACACGCACGCGTACACTGTGTTTCGGGGGGGGGGGGGGGGGGGGGGGCTAGCAAAATTTATCGCGGCGTTCACTCAACTCGCAGGAATCGCGCAGAGTACATCGAATAAGTTTATCAAACTTGCCCCCCCCCCCCAGAAAGCACACACGATACACAATGCTGCAAATGTATTCAAGTGTGCGTGCGTCGAGTACACGGCTCGTTAAGCTGCGATGAGTGGTGCGGGAAGGTTGCGAACTTTGGAAATCATCCGAATAGCGGTGAAATTTACCATGGCGAAGAAATTTCTTTGGACTGTGTGTGCTTTCGCGTTGTTTTTTTTTCCGAAACTGCGGTGGGAAGGAGAAAAAGGAGAAACGGTAAACGACGATGATTGGGTTGAATGTGTGCGCTCACACGCGTATATTTGTTTGGGTTTGTTTGGGTTGGCAGGGAATCCTGCCTCCATCTCCGGAATTGGACGCGCACGAGAGATGCATGGCGGAAGAGAAACAAAAAGAAAACAAAAAAAAAAACAACACCGAGACGAGTGAGAAAAGACACGTTCAGCAAAGGCGCACGCGCAGAGTTCGCAAGGCGCAACAAAAAACTTGCATGGCCGCGTTATTTATCGCACCGACGCTTTGCCTTTCCACCATCCCGCCAAGCGCAGGGCGAAGAGTTCACGTTTTTACGCAATTTCACGAAACTTTTTCTGCTATTTTTCTCTTTTCTTTCTCCTATATATATATATATTTATATTTATATTTATATGTAGGGATACACACACACACACACACACACACACACACACACACACGCACGCATGCATATGCATTTATCGTACTGTATCTATGCGGAGCTCGTTCATCCCTTGGTGAACGCGAGAGACCCGCGCCATCTCGCGGTCTCGGGTTGGAAGCTCGCGCGCGACCCGCGCCTCGCCCAGAGCTGACATAACTCTCGGCTCTTTATCTCGGTGATATTTCTGTCGGCCCGGCTATTTTATCTCAGCCGGACGATCTCTGCTCTCTCGATGTATTGTGTGCACGCGCATACGTATGAATCTACGTATGAGAGGCGCACGCCGCGAGCTCGCGCGTAAGACGAGAGAGCCACGGGCGCGCGCGCACACACACACGCAAGAAGCGCGGCTGATGATGCGAGTAGCGAAGAGCGATGAGCAAAGAAGCGAGCATCACGAGGAATGGGGAGAAAAATGTTGACCGCGTCGGTCACTCTCACGGGACGACAAAATGGCCGCCGAGGAATCGCGGGCATGCGCGCACGCCTCGAATCTTCCCGACCCTCCAGCTAGGTGGGATGATGGAATTTTCGGCTGAAATTTGGCGAGGTTGCGCGTCTAGGTGGAACCAGCGTTGAAATCACTCGCGATCGTTCTCGCATACTTTTCACCGCCTTGCCAGCCGGAATACCGCGCTCGCATCGTGTCGCCATTGCGCGTACCGCGGTCAGCTATCACGCAAAATGGCCGCCCGGTGCCATCAACCCGAGAACTTGTTTATGGACTTTTTTCAACGCACGCGGAAGTAAAATGTTATATCTGCTTGGGCAAAATCGGACTGACGTGCCGAAGTAATTGAAAACAAGGAAGGATGAGAGGGAGAGAGAGAGAAAATGAGATAATTTCGCCACGGTAACTCGAAAATGGTATAGATTTCTTGTTTACTCGGAGGAGAATATAACTCACGTATGCTCTTCTCGGACTGTTGGATAATGAATGAAACGGGATTGGCTCACGGGAGACTCGAGACACGCGCTGAGCACACGAGCGAATTGTCGCGTCTCAACGGGTGACAAATGTTGCCGGATTCCGCGAGAATCGCTCTCGACGACCCACCACGCATGAGACTTCCGTACATACGTATGGTACACGTACGTACACATACGTTCCACACTCGACGGGCTATTCCGTATACGTACGTCGACCGTCTGATACGTAAGGGGACACAGGAGAGGGGGGGGGGGGATCGATCTCGTTTACAGAACCGCCGTAGCATGTAAAAAAGCGAAGCGGACTCGGAGAGTCTCGAGCCGGAGGGAGAGAAGATACTCGCGCCGCGCGGGGCTCTCTCATTCTCGCATAAATGCGAGACGCACGCGCACACAGACGCACACGCGGGCCCGCGCCATATTAGAAACTGGTGCGTTCGTTTCTCGAAGCCAACGTCGGATACGGCGCCGCTTTTCCGCCGCGCTAAACCGGACACGCTTCGTCTAGTTTGTTTCTTTTTCCTTTTTTTTTCGTCTTCTTGTTTTTCCGAATCGCAAACGTCGAGGAGACGCATAGCGAAAATCGGTATCAGAGGACACGAGAGACACGGGAAAATTGCGATTTACATCGTGACATCTGCTGCGTATAAATTACTCGTTCCCGTGAGTAGTGGTTCAGACCGTAGGGAAGATTTGATGAAATATTTTATAATTCCGTGGAAAATTGTCACGCTACGAGATCCGGATGTTGGCTTCCTTTTGATTTTTTATACAACCGCTAGGAGTTAGGTACACGCGAACGTGATAAGTCAAAGAAACGTGTAGCTTCGATATCACTGTTGAGAAAAAAAATTGAAAAAAAAAAGAACATAAAAAGATACAGCTAATAATTCTATTGTCATGAATACCGTAAGGTAAGATCCCATCGTAACGGACGTCGGTGTATACCTGCTGCGCGTTAATGCGATGAGTAAACGTTTTTTTTCCTTTTTTTTCGAGCGGGCACCGAGGATGCTTCGGCTCAATTAAAAATACCATTTGATATTAAAATGTGGTCTTCCGTTGTGTAACGTGGGTTTTGTTTCGAGGCGGCATTTTAAGGAAATGCGAAAAATCTTGAATAGCAAACAATTGATTGAAATAAGAGCTGCGGAGGAGGGTGCGAAAGCGAAAATGCGCGAAGTGAGATTTTCGTATATTTATGTAGAAAATAACGAGCATGTCTTTGCTTGAGTAATGTGGTGGATTTTAACGGAATTGAAGCTTACATGGTTGGTATGCAACGGAGATTATTTCGTTTGTGTTTATTGTTATGAGAAATTTTGCTTCGCAGATTTACATTCGAGGTCTCTAAACAAGCACGACAAAAAATGGTTGAGGTTTTTTTCCGGGTAAATGTTTGCCGGGAGAAGATGAAGGATTTTGGAAAAATGAATAATCATTGGGTTCCAACGATGCAAACTTCAATCCAATGTATTTTTAGGGGTTAGGCTACTGTGAAAATGACGAAGGCTCGTTAGTCGCTTGATACAAGGGAAATTTAAGAGAAAGGCCCAACACATGGTGCAGGAGTCGCAGAGTGAAGGTAAACTTATGATTACAAAGATGCTGGTAAACTTTTTTCTGCTGGTAAAACTTTTAACGATTTTTGTCCAATCTAATAAACGAATTGACTTGAAATTTGTTATACTTATGCAATTCAACTACAACATTATTGTAGTTTGACCTTCACTAACGTTTTTCTTCTTAACATTTTTTTTCGTTGATTATAAACAATAAGTATGTCATTTTTCCGCGTAAAATCGAATAACAAATTCAAGATTTTCTTTTTCATGACTGAAACACTATAACGGAAAAAAGCTCGTTCAAGTCTTCGCCAATATTATCTATTTCAAGAAATAAAAACTTTTTTTTCCCTACAGATCGACCAGATGACCAAAATCAGGTACACCATTAGCCCCTTACGTTCAAAGGCCTTTACAAAATTGTTTATAACTTCTCCAATTATAAAGATTTTTAAGCCATTTGGTACACATCTTCGTTGAGGCACATACGAATAAATATCCAAACCATTTCGCAATCATCTTACTTATTCCTTCAATTTTTTTTTTAATAACCCTCATTTTCGTTTCCCACAGTAGCCTAACCCCTTAAAAAAGAATTTTTATTTCCCGAGCTCCGACGTATATCCTCACAGGTTTTTACGTTTCAGCCTTTCCAATTGGACCCTTTCCCGTCACTCTCTACCCGCACTTCGCCAATCCAACCCGCCTAACATACTAGAACGTTAAACTTCGTGCTCTCGAATTTAAAACGGATTTATGTCTCCGTCCGATTTAACTGCTTAACAAATAAAATTAAATGTACGATATATGTATTAAGACGTAATAATTCACGGCCTCGGCTGGCATCAGATTACAGATTAGGAAACAGCTTACCGACGCTAATTAGTAAGACATTGTTTCCTATATATATACACGAGACGGGAATTCATAATTATCCTCTGGGAGTTGGCAAATTTTTCGTAGGCACAATCAGTATATGTGTTCTCCTATTCACACACACACATACAAAATCCTACATAGCTAAGCCAAACATCTTTCCACACGGGAGAGCACGGAAGAAAAAAAAACCCAAGAGACATAGAGAGTCGAGGGGTGAAAGATGGACGAGTTAAATAGCCGGTGAGGGAAAGGAGAGTGGCCCGTGAGGTCTCCGTCGATGAATATTCATGGCAAAAAAAAACACCAAGCACAGATAGAGTCGCGCCGATATCGCGCAGGAGCGATCGAGATGGAGGTCGATAACGCATCCGTTTCTATCCCAGATCTAGCGGTCTCAACTTCCACCCTCGTTTCTACTTCTACTCTCACAACCAGTGAATCCTAAGGATAATTTTTTTCTACTTCAAATACGAATTTGTTATTTTTATAATGCATTAAATATAGTGTTTTTTTTAAGGGGTTACCCCCACTTGCGATTTTGAAAAAATAGATTTTTTTTATTGCATTTTTTTGAAGTATAAGTATCCGGGCCCATACTTCTGTATGGGCCCGGAATAGATGACTTTATGTAAGTTTACAAAAAAAAATATTTTCTTCGTGTAAACTGAAATTGAAACTTTAAACGCGTTTTTCTCAAAATGGCATTTCTGAAGTCGGTGACCAATATTACTCGAACACTAATAAACCGATCTTCTTGAAATTTTGCAGGCTTATTTAATACATAAAAATGTAGTCTTTAATCGTTCGATTTTTTTTTTCGAAAAAAATGGCCGTTTTATAGCCAAAAAACGGCCGTTTTTTTTTTCGTTAAAATCGAACCATTAACTTTGACTGTCCGCCATTTTGTGAAAAATGAATATTTTTTTAAATCCTTCGATTAAAGACTAGTTTATACTTATATTTGACTAAATCCATCCGCATTTTTTTTTTCAGATGATCCACTTCGCCGCAATGTTGGTCACCGCAAACCGTGTATATAAAAACATCATTTCATTGACGGCCATTTGCCACTAAACAATGTAATATTTTTCAATAAAAAAATTACTGAAAGTTCTTCAAGACGTGTTCTTTAAGATGGTATATTGATCGATTAAAAAAGTATTGTAGTTTTCTTTAAAAAAATTCATGAAAAAGGCCTTTTTTTGCGCTACAAGTGGGGGTAACGCCTTAAGTGTTTTAATTGTCGAGTTTCGTAGGCAAACAAATGTTTTTATTGGCGATGAAATTCCCTTATATGAAGTGAATGGATTTTTATTTTCTTCGAAGCACTTGCAATTTTTTGATCGTCGATCCCCCGTTCTTCCCTGCGCTCTGTACATGCATATATCTATCGAAGTTTCAGTCGAGGTGTATAAGGCTGCGTGCTGCATTGTCAGACATCTAGGAAAGAGAGAAAAAGAGAGAGAGAGAGAGAGAGAGAGAGAGAGAGAGAGAGAGAGAGAGGGAGAGAGGCACATAAAATTGTGCCGATTGCATCGATCCCCCCCTCCACATCTCTCGCTCTCTCGACGTGTTTGACGCGACAATTCGATATGCTAATTGAGATCGGGCGAGAAGGGAGGGAAATCGAGAGAGAGAGAGTAGGAGGGAATTTACGAGAAAGAGTGCGTCCGGTATCCTTGGTCCAGTTATCCGAGTTCCAGTTCCATTACGAACGATAAACCAGCATTCGAGCGAGAAAAAAAGAAAAGCCTGTTATACTTCGAGGGTCAGGGTTATCGTATTTACGTCTCCGTTCAAGCTTAACGGAAAAACCCTGCGATTTGTCACATCGAAGTGATCAATAATCGGGACTAATTAGTCGATCGATTTATCATCGAGAGAGTAAGCATCTTATTTTCCGATCGCGCAGTTTTATTCGTTGACATTAGGCAACGAAACACAAAGGGGAAAAACGTTATTCTAGCTTGCAGCCTTCCGCGCGACGTTGAAGTCTGCATCATTGGAATGCACCGAATTTTTTTGTTTTTTTTTTCAATTTTGCCAATTTCTTTTCGCAGATTTGAGCTGCGTAAATCCCGCAAACCTTTTTCAGGATTCTTATCCAGCGATCTACAACATGTGTGCAATGAATGATTTTGATTATAACGAAAATAGGAAATTAAAAAGAATTTCCGTTGCATTCCAACGATGCAAACTTATCGTTTCTTTTTTAATCGTTTAAAGATGCACGGCTTTCTCATTCAGAGAAATAAAGTTTGTTTCGTGATCGAGCGACGTTGTTGCCTCGCTTAAGTTTCACGCAAGCAATTGCACACATTGACCTCCATTTTTCCATCGTTAATTACGGAGCATTCGCTATATATCGTTGGCTTCTTTTCTTCGTCCATTTTCGTTTTTTGCTTTGCGAGGCTCTCTTTATTTCTCGATAGCGCGGTAATACAGTCCATAATAATAATGCGTGAAGCGCCGGTGTGCCTTTGGACTGAAAACGAATCTGGTGCACGTGTACGTGTGTATATATGTATAAAAGTGTAGTCTGACGATTCTGAAACTCTCTCCCTCGCTATTTTCCGCTCGACGAGCGAACAGGAGGAACGATTCCCGAAGCGCGCGAATATGTATAGTAAAATGCCAAGGCGAATAATGAATTGCACGCGAGCTTCGGTACGTTGCACGCCGGCTTCTTACACTCGTAGTGCATACGAAAAAAATAATAGTTCGCACACACGCGTGTTATATATATATATATATATATATATATATATATATATATATATATATATATTCACCAAACACGCTCGTGGGGGTGCGCGCGTGCGTTTTAATAGTACATTTGAGTCGAGTACCGACCCGCGTAGAAATTTGTTTGGTAGTCCGCGGATCCTACCACAACCCTACAGGGACATGAGAAAGACGCCGCACGTAGGAAGTCCACATTGGAATTCAAGTGAATCCACTGGGCTGTTTCGATTTAGGTCGTTTAAGGATGTATGGCAGCTACTGCAGAGTCGTTACAGAACTGATTATGCAATTTGCAAAAATCGCATTTAAAGACTAAATAAAATAATTGTAGTATTCATTGAAGCTAAAAAGGAGATTTACCACAGCTCAAAGTAAAACATGCGGTACAGAAAGAAGAATTTTCAATTTTTAACTGCAAATTTAGTTGCTGATTTGATGTACGTTTTCCCTGACGTTGTCGTGGTTACGACATACGAGCTAAAGAAATACGAAAACGGTCCCATTTAACTCGCAATATCTCGCAAAATATATGGGCACATGTCGATTTTTTTTTAACGTATCATGCATATTACAGCGATATCGCACAAAAGTTTTTTTTACAAAAGAGTACTCCGGAAATACCTTTTTTGCCAATGTAAAGGGAATTTTGGACGTACAGTCCTATGTTCCCCGTGTTAAATGACCCAACTTTGAATTCGTTTATCTCAGCATTCACGTGGGCGAATTTTGTTTTTTTAATCTCAAAAAGGTCTCGATATTTTCCCTTACAATATCAGTGAGTTTCAATTCGAACAGTAGTAAATAACTTAGTTGCCATACATCCTTAAACATTTTTTATTTGACATTCTCAACCGGAATTTGTGGAATCTCCAAAAAAGTATCCTGTCGTGATCCCGTGCACAAATCTGTTGGGGAGTCCCAAAATGCACCCGCATCTTTATATGGTATTGAAGTTTGCATCGATGGAATGCAACGAAAATTTGTATTTTCAGTGCTATCCAAAGTGATATTCAGCAGATTTCCGTTGTAGATTGCTAAATAAAAATGTTTGCTTGATTTTCGTAGCTCAAATGTGGCAAAGAAAATTTGGGAATGATTCGCATGTAACGAAAGCGGACGTCGAAGCACAAGAATTCTCAAAAAAGGCCCGAAGAGCCCGGAGATTTCATAAATTGAGTGTGCAACACGATCTCGATTATGGGAAATAACTTTCACACTATTGACTTGAATTTGCAAAGTTAGCGTTCAAACAGTAGTAATTTTCGGTTCACGATCGCGGTATTTAATTGGATGAACCATTTGTTAATGACAATGACTCCAGCGTGCTGTTTTTCAAGAAAAAAATCGGGTTTTCTTTGCAGAAGCTGTCATTTTTCGCATTTTCCGAAATTTCGAAAAGTGTATCGTGAACCCATAACCAGTTGGATATATTTGAAGAAAACATTTTTTGTTTTCGCTTCAGGTTACATTCGAGCCTGCACTCAGAAAAAAGATTTATTAAGGACAAAGAATTTTGTCTCCCGGCGAATAAGTTTTCTTATTCGTATGTCGGCCTACTACGATTGTATTAACAGCTAAAAACATTTTTTATTTAACTTTATGTTTAAGATTTACTAAGAATTTTTCTTAACATCTAATACGATATATAAGTTAGAAGAAATAGGTCTTTTATGTCCGACAAATAGAGTTTTTCTTAACATCTAATAGGATTCTTCATAATCCCCCAGCTGGTTTTCTTCGAGGAATTGTGTCATTTCGTCCGTCATTATTTTTTCACTTGATCGTTTTTTTCTCACTTAATATTCTTACTTACACTCAAATCATTCCTCACTGTCGAGTTTCTCACTTCCGAAACGCAACACTGACACTTGTGCCAAAAGCATTGGCATAGGAAGAAGCTACATGGTAAGCGTATGCGTGAGCTACATCTGACGACCCAGGTAGGAAATAAAAAGGCTGACGATGGAAACAAGCTTGTGCGAGCCTTGTTTCACCGAGCCTGAGTGAGACAGACCTGGCCCAGGTTTCATTGCATCGTTTGGAGCAGCCTGAAACCAAGACTGGCTGCTTAGCCTAAACTCAGGGTTATTTCAAGCTTTATTCAGCCGGTGAATTTTGAGGCTGAAAAATCAAGGCTGGATGCAGGCTTGTTTCAGGTTGTGATAAAATAAAATAAGTTTAAAATAATATTTTTTCTGTACTTTTATGAAAAAAAATTTAGCAATAAATTTGGCGGGTGCGAAGGCACGAAAAACGAAAGCGAAGGAGGCAGCTCAGAACATTTAAACATATGCTCTTATCGATATTTATGAGGTACACAAAAAAGTATATACGAAAATAAAAGTACGCAATAAAATAACGTATTGTTTTTTAAAATATTTTTTATATATATTTTGTAACAAATAATAAATATATATAATAAATCAAATGAATTCTTTACAAATTTATTAAATTTACCCCAATGTAGAATATAGAAAACTAAAAACAGGCCTCGTATAGCCTCGGGAAGAGTTTGGGTAAAGCCTGGTCATAAATGCTCGTGAAGGCTTTATTACGGCTCGTTTTGAACCTTGTTGTTTCTTCGTTTCAGGCTTAGTACAGGCTTTTCTACCAGCCTTTGGTCAAGCCTGTGTGCAAGAGCCTGAAACCGCGTTATCATTCAGAGGTTCAGCTAGGCCTGAAATCAGGCTGGTGCTCAGCCTGAATTAAAAAATGTGAGCCTTGTTTCAGAGCTTGGCGAGCCCTTTTTTCATCGTCAATTCCTACCTGGGGAGCGGCCTGCTGTCGGGCTCGTCGCGTTGAAGGGCAAAGTGCGCATGCGCGCATTAGTATCATAGTCGCGAAATAAGAGGTTTTCGTGATTGGAAAGTAGTATTTATTTGATTTGAGGAAATATTTATTCAAATTTTCTATTTTAAATATGGCTTTTAATTGATGCGAAAAATCGGCACGTAAAGAGACATATTTAGTGACGCCGAATAAATTCTGTAGTTACAATCACATAAAAACTGTCTCCATACGAATAAACGTTTATTAATTTCTAAGAAATTATGTTCTAATGTGCCAATTTATTGAAACATAATAAATCTTTTTTCTGAGTGTGGTAGAGATCCCGCCGTTTCGGGCCTCGCCGCTGGACGACTGCAACGCCAGCTACGGTAGCATGTCGTAATATCACACGACAAAATATCACGGACAAAATATCACGACCATCAAATATCACAATTCGATTATTCTCCCCACGCGAGAGTGGGTTTGTTTGTTTGTTTGGGTTTGTTTTGTCGTGTGATATTTTGTCGTGTGATCGGGTGACATGGAACCCCAGCACCAGCACCGCGAACACTTTGAAAGATTTTCTCAAGTCGTTAGGCCCACAGTGACGGGTATAAAATCATGTGCGAATTCAACAATTTTTTATCGTATGAAAAAGTGATTCACTCGTAAAATTAATCACACATCAATTGAGCATGAATATCAAGCTGTTAGAAAATATATATTTTTTATTTCGATGTAAAAATATAAAGCCTAACGCCTTAAGAAACAATTACATTGTAACCACAAACATGTGTACAACACGCTGGGAAAAAATTAATTCGTTCCAACCAATGAGTTGCTAGAAAAAAAATGCATCATTCCGACCCTTCAAATTGGGCTTCCGGAGAGGGATACCCCGTGGATTATTCTCGTGACGCAAGTTGGCGAATAAAAGTGCGAGCGGTAGAGGAAAAATTAACTTTCGAGAATGCGCGGAGGGTTTGCGGTAGCGGGTGTTTAGAAGGGCTACTGAGGCAAGAGAGAAGACGCTGATCGAAGTGGCGTGTTACCCGGCGATGCGTGCCCTCCCGCAAGAGTTGGAAAGTCAGCGCGATGAGGAAGGCGGAAGGAGGGGGGGGGGCAAAGGAAAGAAACAAGAGCAGCGAGAAACTTCAGCCATCGGCGAAGACACGGCGCACACAGAAGTGCCCGACGTGGACGCGGGAATAAGAGAAGCGGAGGACGAGATATATCCAGCGGACAAACAGCATCAACGACGCGAGAACACTCACAATCCGCAGGACCTACGCCATCGTAAGAGTCTTTGAACCACCTTGAACCTCATACGCGAGGGCTCGGCCGCCAACCTTTGTAATAACGGATGAAACACCCGAGAAAAGCACACACGAAAAAACAACAACGAAAAACAAAGTCCTCGTGCAGGACGATGAAAAGCGAGAGTCTAGCGGAGGCTCGCCGAGGTAAAAAAAAACGCCAAAAATAAGGAGAGAAAAAAAACGAGAAAGAGTAACGAATTGAGAAAATAACGTTTCATTTCCTCGGATGTTCGCGCCCCGA
>OX101785.1:20119730-20154730 GCA_944452715.1 Ophion slaviceki | reverse complement strand
CGTAAATATATAAAAAATTAACCGAGTTATGACAATTTTCATTTTTTTAAACGTTTTTCTCGGAACCATATTTTATAAAACGATTCATTTAAAATTCAGACAGAGCAAAGTTCATAATATTCTCTATCGCGAAACTCGATGATTTTTTCATATGATTATCTATTCGTTAACAACAAGTTATTAAAGTTGTGTTTTTATTATCGAAATACGTTTTTTTTTCTATAGTTTTCGTAATATTCAAAATGTGAAGAAGGGTCATACGAAATTTCCATTATTATACTGAGAGCACACTTTTTTATTCTTTGCTTCAGACCACCCTAGTTGCCAGAGCCGCCTACGCGGATTGACCATGTAGCAACCGCGGCACTATGTTTCAATGATAATAACTCCATTGTCCATCGATATTTTTCAATTAAAAAAAGGCCAACTTTGCAAGACGATGTATAAATTGTGTGTAAAATCCCTAGCTCGAAATCCCAATACTCCCATCAGAACAAAACATACCAAATATCGATGTGTTTGTTTGAACCCTAAGCCTGTGCAGATCCGACTTAAAGCGAGGTGAAAGCCGCGCTCGGTCGGTAAAACTAAGTCCCGCTTTGTTCCCATCTCGGTAGATCGCAAAATGTCACTCCTTTTTATCCGAAACCTCAGTTGTCCCGGATAAAAGTAAAAAACCGAATGTTGGAATGCAACGGAAATTCTCTCCAATTTCTCATTTTCCTTATTATACAAGGTCACATTTTGCAGATGTAGGTTGTATATCGCTAAAAATAATAATCCTTAAAAATGATTGCGTGATGTCCGTAGCTCAAATCTACCAAAGATAGTTTGGGGAATTAGAATGCAAACATCAACGTCATTAGAACGATGCTAGACACTTGGCAGAGGGCGAATATGCAGAGTGACTCACTTAAAAAAATGGGCGTAAGTTTCGCAGATGCGTCATGGGGCATACGGGCCAGCATGGGGCTCTCATCATGTCACACTGTGCACAAACTCATGTGCCTCCTTGGGCGCTAAGTACGTGGGGAAAATGGAACTTTGCATTGAGCGAAAATGAAGAATAAAATGTGTGCATTTGACTGTCATGTAGCCTCACTCACCTCACTCGCCTCACTTGCTCACCACACTCACTCACCTCACATTACTCACCTCACCTCACTCACTCACTCACTCACTCACTTACCTCACTCACTCACTCACCTCACTCACTCACTCACCTCACTCACTCACCTCACACACTCACCTCACTCACACACCTCGCTCACTCACCTCACTCACTCACTCACTCACCTCACTCACTCACTCACTCACTTATCTTACTCACTCACTCACTCACCTCACTCACTCACTCACTTATCTCACTCACTCACTCACTCACTCACCTCACTCACTCACTCACTCACTCACTCACTCACCTCACTCACCTCACTCACTCACTCACTCACTCACCTCACTCACTCACTCACCTCACTCACTCACTCACCTCACTCACTCACTCACTCACTCACTCACTCACTCACCTCACTCACTCACCTCACTCACTCACCTCACTCACTCACCTCACTCACTCACCTCACTCACTCACCTCACTCACTCACCTCACTCACTCACCTCACTCACTCACTCACCTCACTCACTCACCTCACTCACTCACCTCACTCACTCACCTCACTCACTCACCTCACTCACTCACCTCACTCACTCACCTCACTCACTCACCTCACTCACTCACCTCACTCACTCACCTCACTCACTCACCTCACTCACTCACCTCACTCACTCACCTCACTCACTCACCTCAGTCACTCACTCACTCACCTCACCTCACTCACTCACCTTACTTACTCACCTCACTTACTCACCTCACCTCACTCACTCACCTCACCTCACTCACCTCACTCACCTCACTCACCTCACCTCACTCACCTCACCTCACTCACCTCACCTCACTCACCTCACTCACCTCACTCACCTCACCTCACTCACCTCACTCACCTCACCTCACTCACCTCACCTCACTCACCTCACCTCACTCACCTCACCTCACTCACCTCACCTCACTCACCTCACCTCACTCACCTCACCTCACTCACCTCACTCACCTCACCTCACTCACCTCACTCACTCACATGTGTGAGTGAGTGAGAGGTATAACGCTCATCAGTCTACATAACGCGTAGAATCTCCACGAAATGCACACAAATGGGTTTGCGTCCTCCAAAGTCAAATGTGTGTTCAGTATCGAGAATAGCACGAGAGAGAGCGAGAGAGGGGGAGGGGGGAGGTAGATAGCGGGAGGCTCGGAGGGGCATTGAAGCAGCAGCGGGGGCAAAGGAGCGGGCGCTCCGCGTGTGGACTGCAATTACGTATGCACCTCTCTTGCGGACCCCGTGGCTTATTCACGGTTCGCTGCGCTTCCTTCCTGTCTGTGCTGCAACCACTGCCAATCGCGAGTCCTCCGCGTCTACTTCTCCTCTCACTGTCTGCTTTTCCTACCAGCTCCTACAATTTCGCTCTCCTTTTTCTTTTTCATTTCGCCCCTCTTTTTATTGTTCGCCTCGTTTTTTTTTCTCGCTCACAAGCCTCGTTCCCTTTCCGTCGTCCAGGCATCGCGCGTCACGATAAAGCGTCAAAGACGTCAGCAATTTCAAAACTACATGGAAAAAGCATAGTGCTAAAAAAAAAATTGAAAAAAAGTCGTTTGCAAAGAATTGCGAAACAATCGTAACCGGCAGCCTCCCGAAAGTCTTTCATCCATTTATGTATCGATGTCGTAAATTTGTATTCGCCAAAAGTCGTTTTTTTACCTCTTCCTCGTCTCGTTTTCTCAACTTTTTGCTCTCTCTCGCGCGCGAGCGCGAGTGCCAGAAGCCGCAACAAGTCATACGCAATTCGAAGGCAATAAAAGTCAAGCCCTTTTGGTCTCGTATACATACAAGGGATAAAGGAGCTTTGATTTCGATTAGTATACGCGATCGTACATCGGTGTCCTTGTCTTTTTGTTCTTCCAAGCCTTCTTCTTTTTGTTCGCTTTCTTCTTCCTATTATTATTATCGTTATTTCGGTAGGGACCGCAAGGTTTAGCGGAGGCCACTCGGGTATGATCCAGGCACGTCGGCACGAATCAGGGATATCGCGTTCCAAGGCGCGTTGTGCGTGGATCGCACGCGGCTCCAGAGAAATGATACATATATGAACAAACACACACACACGCACAGAGGAATACTTTGAAATTCTCTAGATCGAGTTTCGTGTATGTCCCTGGCTCGTTTATACCGTTCCTCCTGCGAGAATCGTTTTTCGGCAACTTTTGGCTCTTCTGCACATCTCTCTCTCTCTCTCTCTCTCTCTCTCTCTCTCTCTTTTTCTCATACACACACACGAGGTACACGAGCTTGAAAATGAGAGAGAGAGAGAGAGAGAGAGAGAGAGAGAGAGAGAGAGAGAGAGAGAGAGAGTTGGTGTGTGTGTGTTGTTATACGAGTATATGGTACAGAGATATATAAAATCGCGGATCAGACATTAAACATACACATGAATAGTCCATTTAACTTCTCGAAACTTCTCCCTCTGTCTCTCTCTCTCTCTCTCTCTCTCTCTCTCTCTCTCTCTCTCTCTCTCTCTCTCTCTCTCTCTCTCTTTTCGCTCCTCTCGTGGGGGATCCTGTGGTAAAAGAAAAAAGACCCCGACGAAGTGGCGAGCTCAAAACTCTTCCAGAACCGATTTTTGCCCTCACCCCCCCCCCCCCCCTTTGCCGTACTTTCTACACGCCCTCCTTTGACCACGACCCGTCACGCTCGACCTAAAACACACTAAAACGCGTGTGAGCTCGTCGCGAATGCCATCTCACGTGTAAAAATACTCGCGATCACCGCGGTACAACGAGCAAGGATACACGAACGTGCATGTGCGCATACACACACGCGCAGAAGCACGCGCTGAAGATTTGGTCCGTTTATCGCGAGAATTCTTGGAATGAGTTTAGCTTAAAAATGTGAATTTGAGAATGTAAAGTTTTTTTTGTCGCTTATCGCATAAGTATACGAGGGACACTTGATACATTCTTGTATATGCGAGACGGCGATTTATAGAGTCGTAACGTAATTTATTACTTGTATAATTAAATGTATGTACTGACCGGTGAAATTTATATCTCGTGTATCGTGCCAATAACCGTGATGTAGTATTTCTTTCGTTTTGTCCGTGCCTGTGTGTACACGCCGGCGAATTATCGATTAACGTAATTGGCGATTTAAAAAATGATACTTTGGTAGAGGATACGATGGTAGAAGAATACGGGATGAATCTCTGGGACTGGCTTGTATTCGATTATGTCACGCGGGAATGTATCGATGGGAATCACGAGTGAAAAACAAAAAAATAGTTGCCGACAAACGAGTCAGACTGAAGATCCCATCGTTGGAATGCAACGGAATTTTTTTTTTTCTTCTCAAATTTTCTCCGACACATTTGAGCCACGAAAATCACGCGAAAATTTTTAAGACTTCTTACTTAGCGATCTACGAGAAAAACTGCGAAATTTTATTTAGGATACTAATGAAAATAAGGAATTAAGAAGAATTTTCGTTGCGTTCCAACGCTGCAAACGATGTCTTTCAAAACGGTGTACACGATTTCGCGACATCTAATGAACGCATTGGCTGGAAGTTTGGTACACTCATTCAATACAATGGTACTTTAGTCTTGACCGACGTTTTTCGGTTTAACGTTCTTTTTTTATTGGTTATCAACAATAATGTTATAATTCTTCGAAAAATAAAGTTTTGTTTATTATTGAAACACGATAACAAAAAAAATCTCGGTCAAGTCTTAGCCAATATTATCTATTTTAAGAAAGAAACTCGTTTTTTCGTTTCAGATCAACCGGGTGGCTAAAATCAAGTACACCGTTGAGCCCCTCGCGTCCAAAGGTCCTTCACGAGATTGTTCATAACTTCTTCCATTATTAATACTTTTTCGTGAAATTTGATACACAACTTTGTTAATGTACAGTCAAATAATCCACACGATTTTCCAATAATCCAATACGATTTTCCAATCACTTAATTTTATTTTCTTTAAATAACCCTGATTTTCGGGTCGTCACAGTAGCCTAACCTCTTATTAGCATACCGCGTAGAAAATGTGAGGCCCGCAATTTCTCAAAAGTACTGCTGCGCACAGCTGACAATGAAGAGTTGAGATTTGAAAAACAGTAGGGAGGTCATTGGTTCAGCGAGGAAAACGGTGTGAGATGAATGTGCAAAAAATGAAAGACCGAGTACGCTTCCTGGTTCTCGAGTCATTCTATCGGTCATTATAATTACTTTTATCGAAGCGGCGTCGAGCCGGGCTCGAAAGTAATTCATTGTTTCATTTGATTATTGACCGAGAGCCCGTACAATTTTTATAGATACATCTCTGATGATGAATGATGAATAACCGTTTTAAAAGAGCTTTTACTGAGTGGCCGAGAATGCCGAAGAAAGATTTATGTCTATAGGAAACGAGAGAGAGGGGGGGGGGGAAGGGTTGGGGGCGCAATATGTGCAGTCCAGAAAGCCGCGGATGTTAAACGGCGATAACATTCACGCTGTTCTCGTTACGGCCAAGCGTGTTAAATAGTTGGCACATGCTGTTGGGGTCTCTCTCTCTCTCTCTCTCTCTCTCTCTCTCCGGCTATCTTCTCGCTCTATATACAACTATCTGCGCCGACAAATGGCTCTACACAGAAAGCGGGTGATCGACCCCTGGTGCACATTTACTAATGCCAGCCAACTAACTGCGAGAGCTCCATCTCATTTTTTTTGCCCCTTTCATTTTGCCTTTCCTGAACTACGGAGCCGTGTATGTAGAGCCTAAATAAATTGCGCGGACTCCGGATGACTCGTGGACACGAGCGAGATTGAATGGCAAGAGAGAAAGAGCGCGCGAGAGAGAGCGAGAGCGAGAGCGAGAGCGAGAGCGAGAGCGAGAGCGAGAGCGAGAGCGAGAGAGAGAGAGAGAGAGAGAGAGAGAGAGAGAGAGAGAGAGAGAGAGAGCACAGAGTCAAATATCACTACCAACTTTGCGACGTTTTTTTCTCCTACACTTTTAGTTGTCGGATTAAGAAATGTTGCTTGCAAAGAAATTAGTCAATCGGGCGACTTATTGACGGGAAACGATCAATCTCTCGGATAATTTATTACCACTTTATTATTTATATTATATTAAGGACTTAGGTGACTGTGAAAACGAGCACTCGTTCGTCGCTTGAGGCAACTCAAATTGAAGAGGAAGATTCAACATATGATAAAATCGCAAATTGAAGGTAGTTATAATTACAACGATCGGACTGTTGGTGAAACTTTAAACGTGTTTTTCTCGAAACTATTTTTTTTCAAAACGGTGCACACGAATGAGTTCAATAGAATATAATTTTAATTGAAGGATAATGTAGATATTCAGAGAACAAAAGAGCTTTTTCAAATAAAATAATATGTTATTTAAATCAATCACATTTTCTATTATTTTATAGTATTGAAACTCATATATCGGTGGCACTCCGCAGCAACACATTTATTCGGATCAACCAATATATTTTTTCGATTCAATTGGTTTTTTTTTCTCAGTGTAGCGTCTAAAGTGAGAAGACGCCTTGGATAAAATCTTGTGAAAAAATGAATAATAACGAAATGAAGAAAAGTGTACTAACTGTGTGCGTAATGTGCTGCGGCGGCCGGATGATGAGGGGTCGGTCCAGCGTGAGGGTAGTAACCCCTGTAATCGGGATTGACACCAGCGCCGCCGGCGCCCGACGGTGGCTCGAGGCCCGTCCTCGGCGGCTCGTACCATCTCGCCGCGCTCGATTCGCTGCTCATGTCCATTATGTCGAGAATTTTCGTTGCTTTTTTTCACGTGAAAAAAAGGAATATAAGGTGAAAGAATTAAAGAGAAAAAAAAAAACCCCCAAGAATCGTCGAAAAGAAACGAGAATTGTTTCGAACGACGATAACGCGATTTATCTCCGAGAATCGAGACCGCGTTGGGAGAATCCGAGCAACGCGTTTTCCAACGAGAAAACGATCGATGCAATTTGTTCGAGAACGAAGTAATCAAAGTTCCCGAGCACTCTCGCGTCCTCTTGGCGAAATCTTCGCTGTCATAAGTTTCTCTTCACCTCGGAAAATCCAGAGATTTCTGTAACACACAAGAGTAAATATATATATATCAATACCGGTGCCATTTTCCAATTTTCTTTCGAAAAGTCTTCGGCGAATTATCGTTTTTCCAAGTTTCTCGTACAAAATTATTCCCCACGGAGGAAAATAGTGCGCTACTTTCTCACTGCGCGTGGCTTTCTCCGAAGATTTGGGAGCAAAAAAAACGATGTTGTTCGCATCGTTGGCATGCAACGATTTTTTAAAAGTCTTTTAATTTTTTATATTTTTTTTGCATTTTTGGTTTTTATTTTTTAATAAGAATTCTCAAAAACGTTTCAGTGACTCTCGTAGCCTAAATGTCCCAAAAAGATTTGGTAATACGAAAAAAAATATATTTTCGTTGCATTCCAACAATACAAACTTCAATTCCATAAAAAAACGTCGACTATCAAAAGTCTTTCCGTAAATCGCAATTTTCGTGCCAACTTTCTAAAAAAAATTCTATTTTTTTTTGTAAATAAAAATACCCATTTTGAGAGAAAATTTCTTACGTGTTTTGACTTCACTAAAAGGAAACGCTTCTTGCCGTCTTTGGCCGCAAAAATTGATTTAACGCAAACAAATTAAATGCAATTGAGGGGCGATTTTAATTTTCATAATTCATCACAATAAAACCACAATCACAGAGCCTTCGACAGAGCCGACGAAAAAACAATTTTTTTGTTCCCGATAAAGTCCGTTTTCTAAATATTTTCCTTGCTGCGGCTACGCCACAGTATATTCGCGTTTACATAAAAAAAGCACGTAGCCGCGTTGTGCCGAGCGACGCGCTTAGTTTTGCGTGTCCACGCAACACTTCGTGTATCGCGAGTATTAACGTATCCCTCGAACCGATAAGACAAGACACGAAATTCCAGCCTGCACTCTTGAGTGAAAGGATCGAAAGGAGTGAAAAATAAAAAAACGACGAACTAAACGTTCCGCTGGAGTAACGCTCGTGAAATATAATACGAACGGGCGTTTTCGCGATAACGCGTGCGACGATCTTTTTCGCGATCTTACCGGATAAATTTTGCGTGTCGATGCGAGCTTCGAATGTCACAACGAGAGGAGGCGCGCGCGAGTGGAAGATCGGAGAGCGACAACAAATAAGTCGACAATAACGAAGAGCGATGCGAACAAATGGGCAATTCATCAACGTGAACTTGATCGCGATGTTATCGAGATTTCGACAGGTGTAACTCGGGAACGAAAAAACAAAAAAGAAAATTTCGACTCACACTGTTTCGTGAATTTTCAGGCTGCCCGAGAGACCGCGACTCGCCCGGAGAAAATACAATTTTGAATAAATTCTTCTACGCGGTGCTTGTCCACGGGTGTAAGGTCCATAAAATACTCGAAGAAAAGAAACAAAATCATTTATCGATGATATTTTTATATCTTATCGTGTATCCAAAAAAAATAGCGATAAGATTAACCGAGAACGACGAAGAAGAGACGAGAAAAAAAAACCCATTGAGCAGTCCGGTAAAAGAGGGACCGTTTCAATTCAATACGCATTAAATTTTCGTTCCTTTTCTTTCCAGCAAAATACGAGCCCGATGAGCGTGAGTAATAATGTAATCAAGGTGTCAAAAAAAAGAGGAAAATTAATTATGCTCTATTTTTATTATCTAAAATCTTTTTTGCAGGTCTTGGTTGTAGATTTTGAAAAAGAAAACGTTCCAGTAATTTTCGTAGTCTATATGTATTTAAAAAATCGACTGTACGAAGAAAGAATATTTTTCGTTGCAGTCAAACGATGCAAACTTCAATACCGTGAAAATAAAACGAATAAAAAACAACTTTGAAAAGTGAGAAAATTTATGTTTGCCGAATGTGCAAGACAGCGTGATCTATACACGAAAGTTTCGAGACGTTTTTTTTCGTTATCTTTTTCATGCTATCGATGTAACGTGTTTGATGTAATGGGCGCACGCGCACCTACACTGACTCTAGCCACCACGGTATACACATATTCGGCCGTTTTCGTCTCTCGTGCACAGGAATTGCGATTGGCGATAATTAACGAATCGATCATTTTCCACGTATCTCATCGCGATCGGCCCGATTATCGTCGTTGTCATAAGATACCGTACGGCGAAAAATGCATCTAGAGAAAAAAAAAGCCATTACGGTTTAACGGGAATTAATCACGGAAAAATACGAGCGCATCGACCAAAGATCCAGGCCGTGGACGAGAGTGTGAAAATTGTGCGTCTCGGAAAAGCAGTATCGAGATATTATCAAAAATTGACGATGTTGAAGTTTGCATCGTTGGAAAGCAACGAAAATGATTTTTTTATTGTTTCATCTCTTCATTTTCATTATCGCCAAAAATCTGATCTTGCAAATTTGGACTCTAGATCTCCGATAAGAAGCCCTAAAACCGTTCGGGACATTTCTCTCTACGCAAATTTGGCGAAAAAAAATTGGGCTCCGAATTTTTTGTTGCGTTCCAACTATGCAAACTTCAATATTATGAACTTTGTTTGGGTTTGTTTGGGTTTGCATAGTTGAAATGCAACGAAAGTTTCGTGGAACGAACTTTTTTTTGGCAAATTTAGGCTACTTTTACTGAAAAGATTTTATTTTTATATTTTGTATTTTTATATTTTTATATTTTTATATTTTTATATTTTTATATTTTTATATTTTTTATTTTTATATTTTTATATTTTTTATTTTTATATTTGTATATTTTTACATCTTACTTTTACTGTAAAAATTTTATTACTATTACTGAATTTGAAAATATTACTTTCTTTTCAGTCTACAGCCTAAACTTGCAGATAAGAATTCGGAGAAAAAAACTGAAGATATAAATTTTGAAAAAACATTTTCGTTGCATTCCATCTTCAGCAGCATGCATCGAGAGAGCTCTCGTGTCTTGAAAATGCCAAAGATCCAATGTCGATGTTAAAAAAAAAATGTTAGCCCCGAAAACGTAACGATGGCTTTGAAATCCGACAGAATTTTTTTCATCACTAGCCTGTCGATGCAAACATCATCCTGGCAAATTGGACTACGCACTACTCGAATAGCCATTTTTTTCGAACAATAAAATCTCAATTATAATAAAGCGAATGAAATTTGCTCGAGCAAACTTCTGCATCTCTTACAAGACGTATTATCTCGCGCGCGTACGTACATATTCATGTATGCAAAAGAAAAGGAAGTCGAAAAAGAAAGGAACAAGATCAAGCTCACCGGAGAATCGACGATACGATCTGTGTATAACAGTAAACGATTATACGGTCCTCTCGTCATTCAGTGTCGAGTCACAGAGGCCACGATCGCCCGGACAGAGAGGAGAAGGGGGGGGCGAAGGTGAGGCGAGGGGGTGAGCGAGAGAAGAAAAATGATTGAAAACTTCGACTCCGAGATAGGTCACATTGACATTGACTGGTGGCCCAAAAAGCGTGGGTGGACTATCGCGAGACTAAGGGGAAAAAAAACCTAATCTCGTTGTCCACGACGACGACGACTACGAGAATCAACGTTCGTAAGTGAGCACGTGATTTTTATAAACGAATATTGACGATTCCCGCGCACCTCTCGTTCGATACTGGGATTTGTCTTCGCGAACGAGATATCCGTAAAAAGATATGGATCTCGAACGACGATGACGACGACGATGCCCGTGCGGAACAAAAAGCTGTCGTCGAACTCTGCGATCGATCAAAAACCAAAAGGAAGAACAAAAAACAGAAAGGAAAGCTATTGTAATCCCGTCGATGCGTAATTTACGATAGGGACATTATTCGGACATTTTTCGATGACCTTGTATCATTCGTTTGCCAGAAATAACGGGGCGTTGAACATTTTCGATCACAATCTCCACCCAAACACACACATCGTGGAAAGCAAATAAATGTAAAAGATTGTGAAAATCAACACACCAATGAAATCATACTTCCCGTTAACTGTTAATTTCGTTATTTCGCATTATTTTTCTCGCAATTCTTACGCCATTCGCCGTAAAAAATAATGCGAAATTGGGATGCAACGAAAATTCTTGATTTTCCTCACTACTTTATTCCTCCGATTATCTATAAAAAAAAAAAATTTCTCCGATTCAGCTCATTGTTCCTTAATAATAATCC
This sequence comes from Ophion slaviceki, assembly GCA_944452715.1. Taxonomy (NCBI): domain Eukaryota; kingdom Metazoa; phylum Arthropoda; class Insecta; order Hymenoptera; family Ichneumonidae; genus Ophion; species Ophion slaviceki. Next base: position 20,143,437 of record OX101785.1, on the reverse strand, counting down.
TCAAAAATGTTTCCGTCATTTTCGTCGCCAAAGTATTAAAAAAAAAAATACGGCAATACGAAATAAAAATATTTGCGTTGCATTTCACCGATGCAAACTTCAATAGCGCAAAACTCGTGAATTTCAAAGCGCCAAACGATAAAAAATACAAATACGTCGATAAATCGCACAATCGTCGAATGATCCGAAGCAGGTTTTTTTTCGATCGGTGAATTATCGTTGCTTATCGATCAGTATCGATTGTTTGTGAATTCAAGTAGCGGATTTTCGAGACAACGCGGGTCATTGCATCATCTATTTTTCTCAATATTCATACCACCTCCCCTTTGCGCCGACAGGTCGGTCTGATTTTACAATTTAAAATAGCAGATAGAGAATCTTAAACGGAACACATCGACGAATGCACGTTTTCGTAGTGTGTATTTTGAGCACTTTGTTGCGCGTTTGAGAAATTGGTCAGCATATTTTTTTTTGTCTTCGATGATGTACTTATCGCTAGTCGAATCGGCCCCACGTATGTGTATTTATACAAGTCCGACAATCTTATCGTAATTCGGCGATTATCATCTAAGAATTTTCGTGCGCTCCTTTACTCCGGCCACACATGTAAGCGCACTACCATATATATATTTATATATATATATATATATATATATATATATATATATATATATATATATATATATATATATATATATATATATATATATATATATATATATATATATATATATATATATATATATTCGATAAACTTGTACGTGTAATCGTCTACGACGAAAAAAAAACCGCTATACTCGTGGACCTGTCACGAGCCTAACCGATAAGGCCGATGATTTCGTTGTTTGTTCAACGTGAAAGAGTGCCCGTTCGTCGCCAAAAAGTCCGAGTTACGTTTAATTTTAAAAATAACCAAAAACCTTCCTTTGTAGAAAAAAAAATCTCACAATACTCGTCTATTTCGAAATAACCAACGCGTAGTGGATCACCATGTACGTACTGTTTTTTTTTCTCCCATTCAGCCGAAAATCCATTTCGAGAAAGTTTCGGTAGCTCAATAAAACGGTCAAAAAACGGGAAAGCAAGGATTTTGTCGAGCTCGCAATATTTGTCCAAGCGAGAAAAACGCGAATCTTTCGTGAAAATGTTCGCGCATAGCGAAGAAAGCGGCCCCGTACTCTCGTGCGCGCATCGGTCGTCGCGACTCGCGCATATATAATATATCGCTTGTGCACGTGATTTCAACGCAAAAGCTTGACCGACACCGCGCGCCTTTGGCTCTGCGAATGCCAAGCAGCTCGACCACGCTTTTCTCTATTGTGCGTATATCTACTTGTACGCGTACCCCGGTGTATCTGTATACGTTAGAAAATAGAGAGGGCATAGCAGAGGGAGCAAGAGAGAGAGAGAGACAGTAGCACGCGCTCTTACGCGACTCGCATAAAATGGGCATAAAATTGCAGATGAAAATATGCCGACTATGGGAAAAGTCTCTTGAGCGCATCTCCCTCTCTCGCCACCTCGCTCAAATCCTTTCACGGTGCTTCACGTGCATTACGAGACGCTAATCGATATTCGATTCCTACATAATCGTTCACGACGAATGCACATACACGTACATGTCCGTGTATACCGTAAATACATTAGTGCGCCATGGTGCGCGCGTCATTTTTTTCTTTCTCATCCACCATTCGATTCTTTGTTTTTTTTTTTTTTTTTCATATTTTACGAGGATTGTAAAAGCGAGCAAACTGGAAAAGTAACATTCTCTCCCTCACTCCGTCATTCGGTTCGTAAAACACGCGTGAATCCTCGCAGGACGCCCATAACGTGAAACGACCACGGAGAGAGAGAGAGAGAAAAAAAATGAAAAAGTGTTAAGGATATACAGTGTGGCAAGTTGCCTCTCTCTCTCTCTCTCTCTCTCTCTCTCTCTCTCTCTCTCTCTCTCTCACTCTCCCGCGCGCAATCTCCGTCCTTCTCGATACTTCGCACGAGGAACAATGGACCCGTTGGCCCGTGACATTCTCGAGCAGAGAGAGCGAAAGAAAAAAGAGGGCCATAGAGCCTTGGCGATGAGCGCCAACCGGAGAGGAAAAAACGGAACAACGCGAGAGCGAGGTATATGGGAGCGAGGTCCCCGCGAGACTCGTGCAAGAACAAAAAAGAACAATTTTGAAATAAAGAGATGCTGACCGGTGGGGTAAAATGTGTGCTTCTTTGCCAAGAGGTCGAAACCTCTCGAATCAGCCTGAAAATCATTGTAAACAGACACAACGAAAAAAAAAGCTCGAATACACAGTCGCTACTGTACTTCTTTCCGAAGAACACTCTGAATCGCGTGGCGAATTTTAGTTTTTAGGGCCGCGGTTGATTGTTGAATAACAATCCTGTCGACCAGTAGGATCGCGTGTACTTTCAATCACGGTGAAGATTGCATCGCCGCGACGCAACGAAAGCTCTTTCTTCATATTTTTTCTTTTCTTTTTCCCGTTAGGATGAAAAAATGTATATTGTAGATTTGAATTGTTGGTCTCGAAATGAGTGTCGGAAAAAATAGTTGAGGGTTTTTTATAGGCAGAATCTGCCATCAGAAATTGCAGGAATTTAGAAAAATTGATTTTCATTACATTCCAGAGATGCAAACTTCAATATCGTACTTCTCACGTTTGGCCTTTTTTTTGCAAAACACAAGTTCGCTTCGTTGCTCGTGCGAAATTGCTAATTGTCTTGCGAACCGCATACAGCTCGGAGGGATAACTCGTAGGCAGAGATGCTGATTCGTACTGATCGATCGGATCGGATGCTCGAAATGCAACGAAAGTTCTTTTATATATTCTCATTTCCCTATTTCTATCACTACGCAAAAAATGTTTTTTTTTTTTTTTGCAAATTCATATTTCGTCTCTCAAAGTAACGTGAAAAATATTTTACGGACTTTTGTGGGTAAAATCTAGCGAATGAAATCAAAGCAATTTAGAAATATGGATTTTCGTTGCATTTCCACGAAGCACATTTCGAACTTATCGAAGTGGCGCGACCTTATGAGAGTCCCGGTGCGAAACAAATGCATTTGGAAGGAAAGAGGACGGTGAAAAAAAGCTTTCCGACGAAAAGTCGAGGCACGTCATTTTTAGCTGAAAGGAGTGTCTGATTGAACGAAATGAAAAATATATAGAAGTGTGTGTGTGTGTGTGTGTGTGTGTGTGTGTGTGTGTGTGTGTGTGTGTGAGCGCGCGCGCGTGTGCGTGTGCACACTTGGATACGTAGAGACAAAGAGGGCGAGACCGAACATAAAGAGGTATGAAAGTGGAGGCGACGGCGTTCGCCTCCAACCGGTGTCCGACGGTCGGGCTCATCGCGGCGAATCCGAGCCAGAGGAACAATCGACTGCCGGACGTTTTTTTTCTTCGGTCTCACGGAATATACGGTTAATTCACCGGCAAATGTTTCTCCCTGACGTTCATATATCGAGACCAGTTTTGCGCGTTTACACAAATATATGATAAAACACCAAAAGATCGATTCTTTCCACGAAGTATATGAGCGTAAGAAAGTTCAGGTTGGTTGCTCGATCAAATCGACGGGAAAACGCGAATAAAAACAGACCGATGGCGAAGTCCCGAATTTTGATGATGTTCAAGTTTGCATCGGTGGAACGCAACGAAAATAAATTCTTTCTAACTGTTCGAAACTTTCTTGGCTGTATAAATCACTCAAACGGTTTTTACGTATTCTTATTAGGGATTTGTGACCTTAATTTGTCCAAAAAGAGGAGTTTGGATAAGCATAAAAATGAGGAAATGAAAAATGAACAAAAAAAATCGTATTCCAACGATGCAAACTTCGTCATGATTTTCGATCGCTTTCGTATATTCCCGGGCTCCCGAGGTACAAATCATTATTTGTTTTTTAGATCGAGTTAATTCTGGCCCCGAGTGCTCAGTGCTGTTTTTCGTTCGATTCGTAACTGTCGTAGGTCGTTCAATGTGTTAATTAATTTATCGTTACGTTTATTTTTCTTCACAGATCACTAAAAGAGTAGGACGGAAAAATTGTTTATCAAAATTAAAAAAAACGTAAGAACGGTGAAACGTGGCGATTGATAAAACCGGAAGGACAACAGAGGCTTACGGACGTCAGTGAAGAAATCTTACCTCGACGCAAGAGTCGAAGAGATGGATCGCGAGAGCGTGTGAGAGGGGGGAGAGAAAATGAGTATGTAAAAGCGATAAAGGTCGTGGTCACGAGAAATTTGTGCAATCAAGGGTAAAGGTGACTAACGAGAAAGGGACGAGGAAATAGGGATAAAGCGAGCTGCTAGTAAAGGTCTTGAATCTTCGATGTGTGTATCGTCGTTCGGTAACCCAATAGCCGAAAGAAAAAAAATTGAATCTCTTAGTCTCTCTCTCTCTCTCCCGCGCGAGGTCGACGTAGGACGTTGCCCGGACTTTAGGGGACGAATAAATGCGACGGACGAGCTGAAGATTCAAAAAGGCGAATATCCTCCGTGAGAGAGAAAGATAGAAAAATCTCATGTAATACGAGGACGAAGGGAACGGTTGCTGAGAATCGACCTACGAGGCGGTTAACTTTCCTCTTTTTTTTTTCATCTCCGCGTCTACATTCTACATTGTGGTACAAAGTGTTTAGCAATACACTTAAACGCGCCAGTGTCCAATTATACGACGGCGCGGGGATTCGACTACGATGTTGAAATTTTACAAAATCAACTACGGCAGGGGGGATAAAAATCATCCGTGAATTCCTCAATCGTCAGTGCAACGTTTCTTGTACCACGTCAGGTTCTCACATACTTCTATTCTCGAATTATCGATCGACTCGTAACCGAAAGTTCACCAACGAAATGTTTACTCATGCGCGCCGAGGAAGACGTTTGATGATGAATTATGAATTGAAAAAAAAAACGAAGTATTCGAGTGGCACGCATCCAATTCGGCTTCCGTAGGTAAACGGATACGAGATCGAAGTTTGCATCGTTGGAATGCAACGAAAGTTATGACTTTTCAATTGCTCGAATTTCTTTCGGCAAATCTTCGTTACGAAAAACACTGAACGATTTTTTGAGACGCTTATTCAGAAATCGAGAATTTCAATTTGCAAAAAAAGATTTTGCAACATAATTGAAGTGAGGAAATGAAAATATCGAAAATAATTTTCGTTGCATTCCAACGATGGACACTTCGAGACCATTATACGCGCGTAATGGTAATATTGATCTAGTACAGCTACGAAATCACAAAAAGTGACAAATATCAGATAAGAATGATCAAACAATCGTTCATTAATGGTCTGCAGCCTCAAGCAACGAATCAGAACTCTCGAACGAATAATGTAAGAATTAAAAAAAAAACGTTTTCAAACTAAATGTCTGTACGCATCAATCTTTATGACATCGAAGTTTGCATAATTGAAACGCAACGAATATTCTTTCTCCTTCTTTCATTTTCATTATTATCGAAAGATTTTTTTTTGCCAATTCATGTTGTAGATTTTTCATAAGGATCCCGAAAAACGTTTGAGTAATTTTTTCTAGCCCAAACCTGCGAAAGAAATGCTTTGGCAATCTAAACAAAATTCGCTTCATTCGAACGCAACCGAAATTCTTCTTTATTTTTTCATTTCTTCATTTTCTCACCATCTCAACTTTTTTTCAGGTTATGAGTTGTGGATCCTCAACAAGGACGTTCAAAAACATTCCAATAATATTTATAGTCTAAATGTGGTGAAAAAAATTTTTTTCACCACATTTTCACCACAAAAAGTTTTCTTTTCCGCCGATTTCGGGTACACAAATCACTCAAACGTTTTTTCTTACCCTCGTGAGATATCCGCGATTTTAATCTGCAAAAAGTTATAGATTGTGATAAAAGTGAAAAAAATTAAAACATTAAAAAATAAGTTTGGTTGGATTGCAACGATGCAAGCGTCAACGTCGTCAATCTTTGCATATCTAATCGCTACTGTGTCAACGGGATTAGTCTCATTAGCTTGACAACTATTACGACAACGAGCGAGCAACCGTATGCGCGAGCCAGAGTCCAGCCCGTTGCAGCCGAACGTTAACCCTCCGACTCAACCGTGGGGGCCGATACGTACGCAAATACCGTACTCGTATATACGCGCACGCGTCACTTTTAAGTATGCCCACAGCGCGAATAAGTACACACGGCCTACGAGTGTCCCCTGAATAGAGATCACTCGAGTCCTGTGCCGAACGCAATATTTCACCGGAGCACTCGTCAACTTTTATTTCAAATTCCAACGAAAGTGGATTGAGAGTCGTCTGCAAAGATCGCAACGAGCGCTCAAACAATGGCGCCCTACTTTTATTCCCCGCTAGCCCACGCTTTCCGCCATTTTAATATCGATTCGCGCACCGAGCAACCGCGACTAGTGACGTTTATTTCGAAGACAGCGGGACATTTATCAACTCCAATTAACGGCTCTCGGAATTAACCGAGGCTTGAGAATATGGGCTTGAAGTTTGCATCGTTCGAATGCAACGAAAATGCTCATTTTTATTATTATCCAAAGTGATATTTAGCAGAATTAAATCGTAGATTGCTGAATAAGAATCTCGGCAAATGTTTGCTTGATTTTCGTAACTTAAATCTGACAAACGAAATTTGGGAAATAAAAAGAAAATGATTTTCGTTTCGGGCGAAACTTGGACCAGTCCGATACAAAAGGATTTGTCATCTTTGTCGCGATGTCGCGAATTTACGGTCGTTTTTCGTAAGATTCTTATGTCTGTGATCCTTTGCATTTCATATCATTGTATTATTTTATGGCGTTTCATTTTTATCATAAACCATCATTTTTTTATTAATTAATGTCGCGTATCTATGATGAGAATTTTAAAAAACCGTTTCGATTATTTTCGTAACCTAAATGGGCAAAAAAAATGGTGAGCGGTAGGAAATAAATTAACTTTCGTTGCGTTCCAACGATGCAAACTTCATCGTGTTATTTTACGACTATATTGATTCTGAATTATCGGGCAAGAAATCGTAGACTCATGGTGTTGAAGTTTACATCGTTGGAACGCAACGAAAGTTCCGTTTTACATTTCATTTTCCATATTTTTATTATCATAGGCGATCTTTTTCTATAGATATATAATGTGGATCGCAAAATAAATATCTTAAAAAATGGTTGAAAGACTTTTGTGAGCGAAATCTGCCAAAAGAAATTATATTCGTTGCACTCCAACGATGCGAACTTCAGCATCGTCGTAGACTCGAGGTCGAAGACCGTTGCATTTATTTACGATAATATTATACAAGTTACAAAACTGCATCGTGAAAATGCAATGAAAATTAGTATTTTTTTGTTCAAATTTCTATGGTATCGAAGTTTACGTGGTTGGAATACAATTTTTTCTTCCCGTATTGGTTACTTTTCAGCACATTTGGGCTACAAATACCATCGGAATATTTTCTAAGATCCTTATCGAGGATCCATAACCCACTGCACAAGAAATCTTACATAGTAATTAAAATAAAGAAATGAAGGATTTTCGTTGCAATGCAACGATGCAAACTTCAACAGCATTCATTTCTCTTGACAGATTTTGCATATAAAAATCCAACGACCATTTTTTAAGACACCTAATTAACGATTTATAAGAGAAATGTGCAAAAAAGGATTCAGTATAATAATAAAACTAAGGGAATTAAAATACAAAAAAGAACTTTCGTATGCTGTTGAAGTTTGCATCGCCGTTGCAACGAAGATTTTTTCAAATATTTTTATTAACTGATTTTTATTATTATGCAACATTTTTTTAAGATTTAGATTGTTGGTCCCTAAACAAGCATCCTAAACAATGCTTGACATTTTTGTCTCACGCAGACTGCCAAGAGAAATGGAAGGTCAGAAAAATTTTATTTCGTTGCTCTCCAACGATGCAAACTTCAACACAATGATATTATATGTACATTGTGTGTATATATATATATATATATATATATATATATATATATATATATATATATGTATATATATCGAAATGTTTAACTCTCCGAAAAAAAACTTGTTAGTTTACAAAAATAACTATACCAGCAACTAAATCGTAGTGTATTTTCTGTTTTTTTTTCTTCCCTAAAGTAGTTACGTGCATACAAATGTAAATTTATATTGATTAGAGAGTTACCGATTAAGTAGAATATAATTGTCTCGACCCTCGCCCCCGTTACTTCCATTTCTCGGCGGGTTGTCACCCCGCCGTTTATTTACATTCCACCGTGTGCATAGAGACGCTCAACGTAGAGAATATGCTGCGGGAGGAGCTCACCGAGGGATCACTCTAAACGCGCTGCAACGAGACCGCGAGAGGGTCGGGAGAAGGAAGAAGAGAAGCCTGTGTACCGCGGTTATGATGTATACGTGAAAAACAGAGTGCGCGGGTAAATTTTTCTTGCGGTTAGACACAAAAGCCAATAATACCTCGTCCTTGTCAGCCTTTGCACATGCGCTGTTGTGCGCACGTATTATACTTGTAAATTACCAATTACCCCGGAGCTCCGGGGTAACGATATACACGTGTGTGTGTGTGTGTGTATACATATATAATGTATACACACATGTTTATTTCATAAATACCAAGAGGCGACTCTGAAGCAGAGTTTAATTTCTCCTTATACTTTTCTCGAAACTTTAATTGGAACAAATAACAAGTACAATATCTACAGGGTCGATGAGAGCTCATTTCATTTTCATCGATGTTTTTTTTAGATGAAGAGTATTATCCCAGTCCTCAATTCGAATTTTGGTTGAGCTGGTCGCGACGACGGGATAAGATGCAGATCAGGGAGGAAGGCAAGTTCCTGAAGACGGTGGGCTAATGTAAAAAATCCAAAACTGCTAAACTTTGAACTGCGTTTTTCGCGGAACTGTTTCTCGAAACGGTGTACACGATTTCTCGATATCTAATGAACGAATTGACTTGAAATTTGGTACACTTATCCAGTGTGATAATAGTTTAGTCTTGACCGACGTTTCTCTTCTCAACATTTTTTTTTCATTAGTTATTAACAATAATGGTCATTTTTGTTCGAAAAATCGAAAAAACCAAACATTCCTTTTTATCGAAACACGATAGCAAAGAAAATCTCGGTCAAGTCGTAGCCAATTTTATGTTTTTTATGAAAAAAATCTTCGTTTTCCTTTCAGATCACCTGGATGGCCAAAATGAAGTACACCGTCGAGCCCCTCGCGTTCAAAGGGCCTCCAAGAGACTGCTCATAACTTCTTTAACTACTGACATTTTTCAATGAAATTTGGCACACAACTTTGTTCATGTCCAGACAATTTTTCAATCTCACTAATACTTTGAAATTTAGTTTAAAAAAAACACAGATTTTCGTGTCGTCACAGTAGCCTACCCCCTTAAGGGAATATTCATTAATAGAACTGTGCGACAGTCTCGTGTATCGAGAAATTGAAAGTGGTAAGAAATGAAAGATTCCGTCGCGTTTTCTAAGGTAGCAAATTGAAGATTTTTCCGAAAGATTTTCCATTGAGAGTTCAATGCGCGGCGAGTTCGTCGTTCGTGGAGTCAAAATCAACAATAAAATCGAGAAATTGATCAAAAACCGATAAAATCGTGATTTTCGGAAAATTGTATAATATCTAGGCTAGGCTCTTGCTTATGAACATGAGTGTCCATTTTTCAATTTTCTCGCACGATTATTATTTCAATGATTCACGGTAAGATGTTTTCCCACCGCGAAAAAAATCCCTCAAATTGTGGTATACAAAGAGTATAAACTTTTGGGCACCGTAATTAAAACTCACTAAACTTTTCCGTCCATAATTCCAAGCTCCCCGCGTCGGTCGCGACTTTGTTACAGACGATAAATGACACAGGCCGTGACGTTGAAATGTTGAAAACTCGATAAGGCATGATGAGATCGCGGTGAGAATTTTTTTCATCGAGTTATCATCGTAATTATTGTAAAATAAGATTACGATGGAAATAAGATTACGATGGAAATAAGATTACGAGACCGAGGGCGCGAAGGAAGAGTTGCTAGGTGTGACGTGCGAATGCACGAAGAAGTGTGAGCCGACGGAGATCGATATCCTGATTTTTTTTCTCTCCCCGTGTCGCGTTCCTTTCGCTGCGACTACGCACGACCTTCCACCGGTCAATCGCTCAGGGGATCGAAGAAACTTCACCGAGAATCGATCGCTCTCCTTTACCCGAAAAATTCATCGGAGTAAAGACGAACGGATTTCGACGAAGTTTCATCGAAGTTGGTGAAAAATAATGTTGCAATGGAAAAGCGCGTTCGTTACCTCTCGTTCAAGTCACCGGAAAGAACTGCGTAGCAGTCCCGTCTCGACACACCAAAGTCTCGCGAAAAACGACGATCTCTTAAAAAAAAGTTTCCACCCGTTTTCCTCGTCCTCGTTTTTATACCGTTTTTCTTCAAACCGCTCTCCGACTTCGTCAATTTTCTTTCTTTTCAACACGTTCGACCGGTCAATTTTTTCTCGTACTTTCCGAGTTCTCCACGATCAGCCGTAAAATCAATCGCGTATTTTCTACTTTTAAGAATGTACAATATCTTACGTTTGCTTCCGGGCTTTAACGTTCAATCCTCGCTTCACAGGTGAACTTTTTCCGCGACAGGTCCGTGCCCGCTACGCGTCCCGATCGAAATAAGATTGATCGGGCAAAACCCGCAACGATTCGAAAGATAAGACGTTCTTTTTCACCGCTCGATAGCGCGCTGCCCTCGGACACCGGATTGGTCAATGATAAAAAAACAAATCTACACAGCCGTTTATATTTGTGTCAAAGATACGTATACACGCAAACGCAGCGCACGCACAAACACACGTATGGGCAAAATTACACTGGCGTATACCCGGGCGTGAGCTCGAAGCGATGGATGTTTCGGAGATCGTGCGGTTTGTTCTCTTACCTTATCTCGAGTGGACAATCCGCGATAAGACGACGAAAAATCGCGTATAACCCGACATATACATATATATGTGTATATATTCTCGACGTTTCTTCCTGTTTCTCTTGATATTCTGATTATTCTCGTCGCGTACAAAACACTACGTTATCACCAAAACACTGCACTTTAAACACTCGCGGCACATCTTGGACGTATCAGTCGATCGCGTTGGATCGCAAGGGAAAAAGAAATTGCATCGAAATTGGTGTGTAGACTCGTCTAGTTTGGACTGACGTTACGAGATGCTGCAGAACGGTCCATCGCTTCGTCGCACTGCCTTAATTACGCACACGTACGTATCTCGACACGAATATTAACATAGGTATACATATGCACCGACAAGCGTATACATTCGCACCTTCGTATACGCGAACGTCGCTGGTGTCAGGCTTGTTTCACCGGAAGTTCGCACTCAATCCTTGGACGACCGAAGCCTTCTGTCAACAGCGTATGGTCATCCGAAACATTTCGTACACCCGCGTTCGATCCAACGAAATCACTCGCGACCGGATTAACGCGCGCATGAAAAACAAAAGAATCCGTCCAAATGTTCGGCAATTTTCCCGCGGTGCTTTTCGAGGGTCCAACGGGATCCCGAACTTCGGCGGCGGCAATGTTTTGATCGTTTTTACGTGTGGGCGAAACTTTGCGTTATCGCGAATGCGGCCGATGGTGGGAGGAGGGAGGGGGTGTGTGCGCGGGGAAATTGATGAGATTTTGAATACAGTGATTGCGTCGACAGAGCACAGACACGCGGGCGCAACGCTGAACACACACACACACACTCGCACTCACACATATAATTTGTGTGTATATATATATATGTATGCACACGCGCGCGGCAATGAAGACAACGACGCAACGACTCTCTCTCGTTCGATCCAACTATCGTGGCACCCGGCGCGGAACTAAAGCGCACGAAAACACGAGATCGAGGCGAGGGCCCCGGCGCACGATATATCCCACGTTAGGTGGACTCTTCGTCTCTCTCTCGCTCGCTCGGCGCCTCGATGCGGCGCGCGCGGGCGCCCCCGATCGCGCACGGCTGCACTCGGCAATGTTCGGCTTCGCTCGGCCCCGAAGCGGCGCTACGATCGCTGTGGCAACGCCTACGAGCAACTATCGCCTCGCTCTCTCTCTCTCTCTCTCTCTCTCTCTCTCTCTCCCTCCCTCTCTCTTTATCTCGCTCTCTCTCACGGTCGCTCCCCCACTCCTCGACACGAGAAACCCTTCGCCGCTCGCTCGTTCTTCGTCTCTCTCTAGCTTACGACGCGTTGGCGCGAAGAGACTCGAGAGGGGAAAACTACGAGCGGGACCTAACTCCAGCCTACCTCCGCGCGGGCGTTAACTCCGCGGTTACCCCCACCACTCTCACATCCGTATACGAAATAGTGGAGAAAACGGAGACTCTACCACCACTACGGCGAGCCTGCCGCGCCTTACCCCCACTCCAACGGCTCCGTGCCGCGAACGCGGAACGCGCGCACGCGCAGAATACCAGCGAGACGGAGGGACGAATAGTTCGGTGTTGTCAACGCTGCTGCTACGGAGAAAAATATTAGAAAAGGAACAAAAAAACATCGAAGCTATGGAACGAGAAGAAATAAACGTGAAGTTGTCCAAGAAGGAGAACAAAGCCGGACCCACCTTTGTCAACAACGTTCTGTCCCGTTCTATCTAGCACTCGCGAAATCTTCGCCACACGCGGGGCCAACAGTTTCCACGAATTTGCGAAGCGTCCTCACGAGCCGTTGGGAACGAGGGAGACACGTGGTGGTGTGTGCGTTCTTGGCTCTTGATGGAAGATCGATAATCTCGGCTCTGTTATGCTTCTGGCTTATACGTATACTCGTACACATACGTACGTTCTATTCGACAGAAGAGATTTTCGCGAGGACGCTTAGGGTTATGTTTACTCGCAGTTGCGCAGCACGTTTTACGATGATGAATTTCGCAACGACGATTCGTTAAGCGAATCTGGCACGCGGCGCGGTCGTTTGTTACCAACGTATACGCGAGAGCTCGGCGAGTCTGGCGAGGCTTCGTAATTTATGCGACGAGTATACCCGGGAGGAGCACATACAGCTATGGGAAATGGGCACCCGTATGTAGGCGACATTTTGAATCGGAAAATTCAATGTTCATAATTTATGTATGTGTTCTTTGTTATTCTTAAACGTACTCGGCGCTTCGTCTTTGCCAAATGTACTGAACAAACCCTGAATCGGGGCAAAACCGACATCTTTAACACGCTTGATAGTTCGCTCTGGACGTAAGTGCAGCCACGGCGTCGCGGTACTCGCCACGTGCGCGCCATCGGATCAGGAATTTTTATTTTTTGGGAAATTAGAATTTGAGGATTTTTTATTCGGACATTTCGGGAAACGAAATTTCGTAATTGCATGTGTCATTAAGTTTTGGTATTACAGGTCGATGGAATTTCGTATGGAGTAGTAAAAATTATTTATTCGTAAAAAAATTAGTTATACGTAAAAAACATTTTTTAGACAGTCTAAAAAGACTTGCATAAAAAATGGTTATCGCGAATGCGGATAACGATGTAGCTGTTAAGGCATTCCTTTTACGAACCAGAATATTTAACAATTATAATTATACACTGGTAAAACTTCAAGCCAAGATATCGAATATTTAACGAAAAATGAGTCTAAAATCGACTCGATTATACGCCGCTTTATGGAGATACGCTGGCCACATTTTTACCTCATAATACACTCAATAACTGTAGATGCTTGAATTTGCGTAGCCGCGACTTTTCAGAGAAAATTAAAAATGGTCCGAAGCTACTTATTTTGCGCAAATAGTTTTATTCCAGTTTATCGTTGGGTATAATAATTGATTGTGATTCATGTACAGGGTGTCCCATTTTAATCTTACACCTGAATTTTCTCGAAAAATATTGCTCGGACGAAATATTGTGTGCAAAAAAACTTCTAGGGATTGAAGGGGGACGTTTGAAAAAAATTTATTTGAGGAGCCAAAATTCAAAATGGCGGCGTTACAAAGGCTGACATGTTTTTTTCAAACGGAAACATAACTTTTTTTTATTGCCAAAAAATTTGGCAGCTGAAAACTAAAAACTTTTGTTGAAAAAATTTTTTGATAAAGTTCATAGTTTTTAAGTGAGAACATCATTTGCAATTATTTCAGATGTATCCAGGATTTGTGTGTGTGTGTGTTTTTCTACCCATCGTGATCAAAGTTCGTCAAGGATTTAAAGAAACACGTTTTTGGGCCTGAAAATGGCACAAACGCTATTAAAATGGAAAAAAACTATTTTTCATCGATTTTCCTCCAAAATTTTCTCATGAAATATCGTCCAAATTTGAAAAAAAAAAAACCAAAAAAAAACCGAAATTTTCAACAAAAAAATTTGATTCTTTTTTTGTTCAAGTGGTCATACATTCGAAAACACACACACACACACACACACACACACACACACACACACAAATCCTGGATATATCTGAAATAATTAAAAATGATGTTCTCACTTGAAAACTTGAACTTTATCAAAAAATTTTTTCAACTTAAGTTTTTAGTTTTCAGCTGACAATTTTTTTGGCAATAAAAAAAGTTATGTTTCCGTTTGAAAAAAACATGTCAGCCTTTGTAACGCCGCCATTTTGAGTTTTGGCTCCTCAAATAAATTTTTTTCAAACGCCCCCCTTCAATCCCTAGAAGTTTTGTTCCACACAATAGTTCGTCCGAGCAATATTTTTCGAGAAAATTCAGGTGTAAGATTAAAATGGGACACCCTGTATATTAAACGCCACTGCAATTTACCAATGATTCAGAAGGACCCTGTTATGTCATACATAATTCGGCCCCGCGCAAAAGGAATACCTAAAAAGTTAATTTGGTTCAATTCGGATCTATTTGAGTCGAGTTATTTTTTTTCGTGGTCTCACTGCCTACGATTCTTTTTTTCAAAAATAGAATATTTTTTCTATTTTTAACTATTTTTTAAAAATGGACTATTTTTTTCTATTTTTAACTATTTTTCGAAAATAGACCATTTTTTCTATTTTAACTATTAAAAAATAGACAATTTTTTCTATTTTTAACTATTAAAAATTAGACAATTTTTTCTATTTTTAACTATTAAAAAATAGACTATATTTTTTCTTCTATTTTTAACTATTTAAAAAAAATAGAATCGTATTCTTTGTAGCTTCAAATATATGTTATTTGTTTTGAGCATTCCTTGGTGTAGATAGTTCAACAAATACGGAACCTTCGTTTCGTATTTTTCAAAAATAGACTATTTTTTTTCTATTTTTTAAACTATTTTTCAAAAATAGAATTGTATTCTTCGTAGCTTCAAATATATATTATTTGTTTTGAACATTCCTTGGTGTAGATAGTTCAACAAATACGGAATCTATCCAAATGCATTGTTGATTTGAACGCACAAAAGATATATTTGAATAAAGAATATCTTCATTTGCATGCAGTAAATGTCTTAAATTCAAACATGTTATTTCGAACGATTAAACAATTGTAGTTGAATCATTAGTAGTTTTATTTGCAACAAGCAAATTCACCATATTTTCGTATGTGCAATGTAGATTTATCCGCGTTATAAGCAATTCTCAATGGTGAATTGTGAAAAATATATTGTATTGCCACTATTTCGGTATAAACGAGAGGAGGTTTCTCTCGCGTGGCTGTCACAAGATGTGTAATTCCCAAGTCTTCGGAATACGACGACGAGCGACAATGTGCAGAATTCGTGGTGCGTCGAGACGTTTCGCGGACTTGGTTATATGCTCGCTCGGAGTACAAATGCTTTGCGGAAGAAGCCTCGGGCCCTGCGCCACACCCCGGCCACAGAGCGTACTACTAATCGTACGAGTAAGTCTAGGCATTTGCTAGATAAGGCTACTGTGAAAATTACGCTCGTTCGTCGCTGGAGGCAGCTCAAATTGAAGAGGAAGGTTCAACGTATGGTGCAGGCATCGCAGACTGCAGGTAAACTTATAATTACGATAGAACTGCTGGTAAAACTTCAAACGCTTTTTTCTGTCGAAACGATGTCGTTCACAACGGTGTACACGATTTCTAGACATCCACTGAACGGATTGCCCTGCAATTCGGTACACTTATTCAGTGTAACAGTAGGTTAGTCTTGACGAACGATTTTCTTGGTAACATTTTTTTTTCATCAGTTACTAACAATAACGATGTCATTTTTGTTCGAAAAATCGAAATAAAAAAATTCGAATGTTTTTTTAATTGAAATAGGATAACATAAAAAAGCTCGGTCAAGTCTTAGCCAATATTATTTATTATAAGAAAAAAATTGTCATTTTTGTTTCAGATGTTCAGATGTTTTTCATGAAATTTGATACACAATTTTGTTAATGTACATGCAAATAATTGTCCAAACGATTTTTCAATCATCTTACTCACTCTTTGACCCTTTGACCCTTCCTTTGATTGGGCCCGGATAGTACTTCATTCACCTGCCCTTAACAACCCTTCGGTCGGTTCTTAAGGCGTTACCCCCACTTGTAGCGCAAAAAAGGCCTTTTTCATGAATTTTTTTAAAGAAAACTACAAAACTTTTTTAATCGATCAATATACCATCTTAAAGAACACATCTTGAAGAACTTTCAGTAATTTTTTTATTGAAAAATATTACATTGTTTAGGGGCAAATGGCCGTCAATGAAATAATGTTTTTATATACACGGTTTGCGGTGACCAACATTGCGGCGAAGTGGATCATCTGAAAAAAAAATGCGGATGGATTTAGTCAAATATAAGTATAAACTAGTCTTTAATCGAAGGATTTTAAAAATTATTCATTTTTCACAAAATGGCGGACAGTCAAAGTTAATGGTTCGATTTTAACGAAAAAAAATCGAACGATTAAAAACTACATTTTTATGTGTTAAATAAGCCTGCAAAATTTCAAGAAGATCGGTTCATTAGTGTTCGAGTAATCTTGGTCACCGACTTCAGAAATGCCATTTTGAGAAAAACGCGTTTAAAGTTTCAATTTCAGTTGACACGAAGAAAATATTTTTTTTGTAAATTTACATAGAGTCGTCTATTCCGGGCCCATACTTCCGTATGGGCCCGGATACTTATACTTCAAAAAAATGCAATAAAAAAATCGATTTTTTCAAAATCGCAAGTGGGGGTAACCCCTTAATGAAAAAATTCTGGATACACTTTAAACATTTCTCAATTAGTCTGCATAATTAAAATTCGGAAAGTATAAAATTGAATTGTAAAAAATCATTGAAAATTTTCAATTTTACGAAATTGAGCGTTTTATTTCAAATTCGTCCGGGTCAAAATGACCCAGTGTGACAAGCAAGAATTAATTCAAACACAAAATCTTCATAGATCCATGTAGTCTATACGACTAGATATTTCTTAAAAGTAAATAACATTTCTTTACCTCATTCATTTATCAATTCAATTTCATTTTTTGTTCATTTTTTCAATTACTTAGGTTTCACAATCTAGCTCCAAAATTGTTACGAGCATATTCATTATTTATGACTCACGTCGTTCAACAGATTTTCCGTGAAATTGCCAAATCTCCGACGTAGTGAAATCAAATACCCAATTTTGCCATAAATTTCAGTTAATTCAAATAAAAAAGCACCAACCAATTTCACCGATTTCCTCAAACTTTTTCCCCATTCGGCAATCTTCCATCACCGATCTCCGGAATTCCATCAAAACGATGGCATCCGAACCAACGAGGCAACCGTCGTTCGACAATTACCGAGACGGGTGTCGAGACTTTGTCCTTTTTGCATATCGGGAATTCCGTGATTCCGCCGACAACCGGTGTTTCGGCACTACCGATCGCGATGGAAAAGAAAAGAATGCCAACGGAACAGGCGCGTTATAGAGATACGAGTGTGCGGGAGAGGCCTCGAAATTTCATCAATGAAAATGTGTCTCTCCCTCTGTGTCGCACCCTCTCTCACTCTTTCGAACGCGTAAATATCGTCGTTCTTGCATGTGGTTACCATTGTGACACGAGCAATGCGTACGGTGGAGGGATATCGCGATTGTGCTCTGGTATGTGCGTGTGCGCGAGTGTGCGGTTAGCGAGGCATTAAAAGAGGGATTCCATTTCACGATCGACGATACCCGAATTTAGATCGAATCGGGTAAAACGAGTGAGACGTACGTACATACACATACGTGTATGCATATGTATGTACGTACGTATACATAATAGCCACGTGCCTCTCGCGAGAAGATTACCACGTATATATATATATATATATATATATATATATATATATATATATATATATATATATATATATATATATAGACGCGCAAGCCCGCCGAGTTAATCTTGATACCGTCGCTGACACTTATCTAGATGAGATACGACGCTTAAGATACGCCCAAAGAGAGCTCACGAAATCTGAAGTCTGAAATCTGACCGAGATACGAGACCGCGGAATCCCCGAGGCAAAGCACCGAGGAGCCCAGAGAGGGAGAGTGAGAGAGAGAGAGAGGGAGTAAAGGATGAAAAAATGTCATCAAAGGCACATGTGTTGTCCTAGGTCGTGTCAGAGGAAAAGCGGATGCCAAACTCGATTCGGCCATTGGAATAATTTCAATGGCTCTCCGCATCGTGTCCACTTTACCTAATTACCCGAGTCGAAATTTTCAGCCTATTTTGAAGACCTTTGATCCTATGTCAGCCTCACTTGAGTCTGTTTACTGCTACACTCAGAAAAAAGATTTATTATGTTTCAATAAATTGGCACATTAGAACATAATTTCTTAGAAATTAATAAACGTTTACTCGTATGGAGACAATTTTTATGTGATTGTAACCACAGAATTTATTCGGCGTCACTAAATATGTTTCTTTACGTGCCGATTTTTCACATCAATTAAAAGCCATATTTAAAATAGAAAATTTGAATAAATATTTCCTCAAATCAAATAAATACTACTTTCCAATCACGAAAACCTCTTATTTCGCGACTATGATACTAATGCGCGCATGCGCACTTTGCCCTCCAACGCGACGGGCCCGACAGCAGGCCGCTCGTCAGATGTAGCTCACGCATACGCTTACCATGTAGCTTCTTCCTATGCCAATGCTTTTGGCACAAGTGTCAGTGTTGCGTTTCGGAAGTGAGAAACTCGACAGTGAGGAATGATTTGAGTGTAAGTAAGAATATTGAGTGAGAAAAAAACGATCAAGTGAAAAAATAATGACGGACGAAATGACACAATTCCTCGAAGAAAACCAGCTGGGGGATTATGAAGAATCCTATTAGATGTTAAGAAAAACTCTATTTGTCGGACATAAAAGACCTATTTCTTCTAACTTATGTATCGTATTAGATGTTAAGAAAAATTCTTAGTAAATCTTAAACATAAAGTTAAATAAAAAATGTTCTTAGCTGTTAATACAATCGTAGTAGGCCGACATACGAATAAGAAAACTTATTCGCCGAGAGACAAAATTCTTTGTCCTTAATAAATCTTTTTTCTGAGTGTAGAAGTCCTACTATGGGCTCCTAACATGCTCTTTGCTGCTTACCTTCTGCGTACCCAGGTAGGAATTGACGATGAAAAAAGGGCTCGCCAAGCTCTGAAACAAGGCTCACATTTTTTAATTCAGGCTGAGCAATAGCCTGATTTCAGGCCTAGCTGAACCTCTGAATGATAACGCGGTTTCAGGCTCTTGCACACAGGCTTGACCAGAGGCTGGTATAAAAGCCTGTACTAAGCGTGAAACGACGAAACAACAAGGCTCAAAACGAGCCTCAATGAAGCCTTCACGAGCATTTATGACCAGGCTTTTCCCAAACTCTTCCCGAGGCTGTATGAGGCCTGTTTTTAGTTTTCTATATTCTACATTGGGGTAAATTTAATAAATCTGTAAAGAATTCATTTGATTTATTATACATATTTATTATTTGTTATATTATTTGTTACAAAATATATATAAAAATATTTTAAAAAACAATACTTTATTTTATTGCGTACTTTTATTTTCGTATACACTTTTTTGTGTACCTCATAAATATCGATAAGAGAATATGTTTAAATGTTTTGAGCTGCCTCCTTCGCTTTCGTTTTTCGTGCCTTCGCACCCGACAAATTTATCGCTAAATTCTTTTTTCATAAAAGTACAGAAAAAAATATTATTTTAAACTTATTTTATTTTATCACAACCTGAAACAAGTCTGCATCCAGCCTTGATTTTTCAGCCTCAAAATTCACCGGCTGAATAAAGCTTGAAATAACCCTGAGTTTAGGCTAAGCAGCCAGTCTTGGTTCCAGGCTGCTCCAAACGATGCAATGAAACCTGGGCCAGGTATGTCTCACTCAGGCTCGGTGAAACAAGGCTCGCACAAGCTTGTTTCCATCGTCAGCCTTTTAATTTCCTACCTGGGTAGGCGCTTGTACTCCTACCTAACCTAGATGAAGTCGTTGCAGCTCCTCTTTTGCTGCTAGAAGTCCTACTATGGGCTCCTAAGCTGCTCTTTGCTGCTTACCTCCTGCGTAGGCCCGTGTACTCCTACCTAACCTAGCTGAAGTCGTTGCAGCTCCTCTTTTGATTGCGTTTGGACCTATCGCGCGTGTGGCTGTTTCGACGAAACGAGGGTGGGTCGCATTCGAAAGAGGGGGTCTGATAGTTTTCAGTAACCATCTAGTTGGACTAGGTTGGCGCGTTCGACGTAGAGGCGTACTTCTCCAATGGCCTCTCCGTTATCTCCACCCAGCGAACCTTTCGCATTCGCTTCAAACTTGTCCCTGCGGCTCCGGCAACTCTCCAAAGCGGAAGAAATGGATCTTGGGCAAACAGTTACAATATTTTTGATAGGAATTGCCCTCACGTATGCATACGCGGATCCCTATAGCAGGCACGCGTTCATACGTATAGGTAATAGTATACGTGTGTTGGTGTATGCTTAGGCGTGCGTGTGTGCGGTTATATACGTGTGTCTGCGCATGCGCGTATTCAGGCATATGTATCTCTATATGCGTAACAGCGTGTATGCGTGCGCGTGTATACGTGTGCCAATCGACGTCCTCCTTAGCGCCTGCGAGTGGAGAAAAGGGAAATTTGTTCCCGTTCTAGGCGTTAAGTAGGAGCTCGTTTTATGTCGAATGCGAAGCTACTTTACTGCCTTTATCTCATACCACTGGGAGGATCTGGAGGGGCAAAATCGGCTGAACATTTCGACTCGGGAAAACATCGATTTTTCAAGTTTTTTTTTTTTTGAGAAGACCTTCAAATCTATTGACATAAAAATTTGTACACATATTATGGTTACTTTTAACTGTATTTTAACATTTTTTTGTACAAATAATAATTTTGATAGCTGCTATAGCTTGTCTACGGGAGCACCTCTAAAAAAAGGCGTCTTCCCAGGTAGGAAATCAAAAGGCTGACGATGGAAACAAGCTTGTGCGAGCTTTGTTTCACCGAGCCTGAGTGAGACAGACCTGTCCCAGGTTTCATTGCATCGTTTGGAGCAGCCTGGAACCAAGACTGGCTGCTTAGCCTAAACTCAGGGTTATTTCAAGCTTCATTCAGCCGGTGAAATTTGAGGCTGAAAAATCAAGGCTGGATGCAGGCTTGTTTCAGGTTGTGATAAAATAAAATAAGTTTAAAATAACATTTTTTCTGTACTTTTATGAAAAAAAATTTAGCAATAAATTTGTCGGGTGAGAAGGCACGAAAAACGAAAGCGAAGGAGGCAGCTCAGAACATTTAAACATATGCTCTTATCGATATTTATGAGGTACACAAAAAAGTGTATACAAAAATAAAAGTACGCAATAAAATAAAGTATTGTTTTTTTAAATATTTTTTATATATATTTTGTAACAAATAATATAACAAATAATAAATATATATAATAAATCAAATGAATTCTTTACAAATTTATTAAATTTACCCCAATGTAGAATATAGAAAACTAAAAACAGGCCTCATATAGCCTCGGGAAGAGTTTGGGAAAAGCCTGGTCATAAATGCTCGTGAAGGCTTCATTAAGGCTCGTTTTGAGCCTTGTTGTTTCGTCGTTTCAGGCTTAGTGCAAACTTTTCTACCAGCCTTTGGTCAAGCCTGTGTGCAAGAGCCTGAAACCGCGTTATCATTCAGAGGTTCAGCTAGGCCTGAAGTCAGGCTGGTGCTCAGCCTGAATTAAAAAATGTGAGCCTTGTTTCAGAGCTTCGCGAGCCCTTTTTTCATCGTCAATTCTTACCTGGGTTGCGGTGAGCACGATATCGCTGGACTGGATCATCTGAAATGGAAAAGCCAAAAATATTTCGTTGATATAATGGATTATTTTGTAATTGATCGAAGGAATAAGCAAAATAACAATTTTTGACAAAAATTTAGACCTAGAATTATTTACAAAATGGAAAATATTTATCGGTGAGAAAAAACCTTCGATTAATTACTAAAAAATATACTCGAAAAGATTGTGTTAAAATTTGAGACTTATCGGCTCAGCGGATTCCGAGAAATCTTGCTCACCGACTTTAAAAACACAGTTTTGAGAAAAACGCGTTTAAAGTTTCGAAAGCTCTTTCGAACGCTCTGACACGTCGTTACAAATGTGCGTATAACTTCGAGGATATTCGCCGGATTGACAAGAAATTCTCTGTGTGTGTACTTGATTACATATAGGTTACGAAAAAAAATGTTTAAATCGATTTTTCGAAAATTTGAACTGTACATAACCCCTTAAGTTTGACAAGGATTTTCGTTCAATAAATGCTCCAACCTCTCATTTTCGTATTTTTTTTCGCCATCCTGAGCGCTCTTTATCTTTGAGGTTAAATTTTCCGTCCCAAAACCGCTGGAACCACTTTTTGCACGTGCAACATGATACAGCGTTTGCACCAACAGCCGAACAAGTCACGTCCTTCGCTTCAGCCGCGTTTTTTTTTTCAAAAGGAATGCGAGAAGGCTTCATTTCAGATCAAATTTCTGGTTATGCGCGTAGTAGGATAAAGTTTGATAGGTCGATTTAAAGCTTAGAGACGGCTTAGTTATTGAGATTTGAATCGCATTCACGATCGCTAGAAGTTGGGGGCCGAGAATTAATTTGCAGACCTGATACATGTGAAATCTACAGGTCCAATAGCAAGAAGCGAGTCTCCGGTGGATTTGCGGAAGAGGGAAGCGTGGTAGTTGCGATTTAGCCGTGCGACGTTGAGAAGACGTCCCAGGAGTGGGGTCGAACACGCGAGAAGGTTCCCAGGCGTTCGCCGTAAGGGGGCGAGGGTCGGTGGGCATTCGCAGAAGGTACGAGGGGGGGGGGGGGTTTGCGGAGAGTGTGGGGTGGTTGGAGAAAGAGACAAAGAGCAAGAGAGCGAGGGAAGAGCATGTACATACTATACGGCGGAGACAAGCGAACAATCTGTAGAAGCTTGTTCCTGGACGAGAGAAGTCCGTAGATCAGCCAATCAGATAGTCATACCCCTTCCTTCACCTCCATTGTCACAAAATGGCGGCTCTAAATCAGCCAGACTCCGCCTATTGCTGACCCCCTCCCACTCCATCGCGGCAAACGAGACGGGGGCTCGGGCGCATCACGAAAAACTCCGCCTATCGATTCATTTTTACCGCTCTTGTTTCCCCCTACTATATTTTTGTACGCGACCCTACATGCTTACGTGTATATGGATATGGTGATATATGCGCGGAGATTGTTTGGTGTGGCG